>APFE030325836.1:90435-109323 GCA_000404065.3 Pinus taeda
TTAATTGAAGATCCTGAAGAACATAGTCAATTGCCTTCTATTGATGACCTGCTACCTGAATATCTTAATGAATTGCAGGAAGACACAGTTCTGGACAGGAAGGTGAGAACGACATGTAAGGGAGATGTTGAGTACCTCAGAATTGGACTTAGGGGTTCAAAGTCGAGCAGTGCAAAATGGATAGAGATTGGATAGGTGAGAAAGTTGTATCCTCACTTAGTCGATGCTTGAAAACCAACTTTTGGTGGTCCAAAAGATTTTTCAGTGGGGAAGGCCATGATCCGAATTAGATCCTTGAAAATTATCAGAGTTTCTATGATTGTTTCAAATTATGTCAGACTCCAAAATCTTGTGAACAATGAGCTATCAGGAAGGACCTTTGGATAGTGGCAGTTGTAGTTGGCACGGAACAACGAGGACCCTCGATCAAAGCGTGCTGACCGTTGGCCCATGGAGACTGTGAAATGGCACAAACTAGCAAATAGGGAGTCCAGATCATAAAACAAAGGTCGTTTCTGATACGCGATTAGCGTAATCGCATATCGCAGGATAAAAACCTCAGAGAAGGAAAAGCCCCAGCACGTGGTCATGTGAAAAACAAGGAAAACCATGTGGAAATACCCAAACCATCAGAAGGCGGGTCCTGCGCCCAAAACCGGTGTGATATTGCAAGCACTTTAAGTGATAAGCGGGTTTGGCAGGGGACCGCGTGATACCATACATTGAATGATGCGTGTCCAGCGGGTGAGAGAGAAAATCGCTCTCATCGCAGGGTAACGGTCGAGCAGCTCACTCATGCGATAAAAGTGATGACCATAGGATCCGGAGGCCCCATATGAATGACGAAGAATCCACCCGATGGAGGACCGAATTCGGTGGAAGAATAGGCTGAGGCATATGAAATTTGGGGTCTGACATGACTGCTAAGCTGGCGGATGAATCATCTCATAGATTAACTGAAATAACGACCGTTTGAGGGAAAGTTGGTGCCCAGTTCGTAAGGAGACAAGTGGCCACCTCTCTGTGAAACGTTACATAGTGGCAATGACACAAAAGTAGGGAATTCTAGCGGATGGAGGCAGGTGATCCGAAGAGTCGGAAGAGGAAACGAATAGTCAAGGGACAGATTGGCTTTAAGCCACAAACAGACAAAGAACAGAGAGGAGACAGAATAGAGAGTGAAGAAAGAAGCAGAGAACAGAGAAGTCGAGTTGACCTACAAAGCTAAGACAACATTGAGCAGACAGAACCAAGAAGGCTTGAGAGGTTCAAGCAATCCCTGTGAGGATATCAGTTGAGAACTGAGTACCAGATTGGACTCATCCCATTAAGACCAGTTGAGGTCGAGACTCGGTAAGGGGGAGTTTGTGTACTCTTTTGGTTTGGGGAATCCAAGTACCACCCTACTGAGCATCATCTGTTACAGGAGACCCAAATTGAGCTCCTCATTGTAAAAACTCTGCTTAAAGACACAATAAAAAAGGCCACCACTAAAAGCTGGACCAGGAAACATAGCATAGGAGGATTGGGTGAACTCGTTATTAAATTGTTGTGTTTTTTGTTGAATTTACTTGTTGTGTTTCTCTTATTATTTTTCAATGCCTGTGTATTTCGTAATCTTATCGATCCGTTGCTTAAAATAACATAGGCATATCCCAGTGCATGAGTCTATAATACCTACATTAATTAACTGAGATCATTCATAAGTGATTTCAGATCAAAAGAGGAAAAGGAGAGGAAGAGACACCAAACATCAATGATAAAAAGGCACCTAAGAAATAGTTGACAACTTTTGATCAGTTTTAGCTTTGACAAATTTAGTTTTTCTAAGGAAGAAATCAAACTCCAAGAGAGAGAACAAACAAGGGAGTAAGCAAGAAAGGAAAGCAAAGGAATGAAAGAGGAAGTTTGGACAACATCAAGTAAGGGAAGAAGATAAATGTCGATTTGTAGGTAATAGTTTGCATGTGTGATTTAGCATGCTTGGATTTGATGCAAGGTTTATGCATTGGTTTATTTTTTATGTTTGTTGTCGTTGATATGGGATTTTCCTAGATTGACAGTGGTTTACAACCTTATCTTTTCCATTTCTTGGATAGTCATGATGTAGTGGGTTCCTTGTTTTGGTTAAGATTTGGATGCTTGGTAGATTTCAGATCCTGGTTGAGGTGGTCTCAAGAAAATTCCCAAGGGTTGAGGGTACAAATGGTGTTTCTCCTGGAACTCTTGACAGGTGAGTGGAGACAGGAAAATTCCTCTGGGTATGGTGAAGAAAGTTTGAGGCATCCAAACTTGTTTGGTTTTAGTGATTTCTGGACCAGTTTAGGTGAAATCTCAATGGTTGAGGTGATTTAGCCTCTAGAATACCTGGTTGGTTTTGTTTTGGTTTATCCCATGTGATACCACATTCATGCTTGGAATATGTCACAGGGGTGATTAGGTTGAAAGAGAGATTTGGTTCAGCCCAATCTATGGTCGGGTGGTATGTGGAAGTCCCTGACTTGGTTGGCATTTGCATATGTTACTATGTGTTGATTCTTATTGAGATTCATGAGCACAAGTTCTGATTTTATGTGTGATTTCATGATTGGGTTTCCATGGTTCTATTATGGTTAAATGTTGGTTACATGCATGGTATATTCCTCATTTATGGTGTGCTCTTGTTATTGATCCATTCCATGGTTTGATAGGCTCTTGGTTATATATTTGAATGCATGAGCTAACATGTGTTTGTGCAGCTAGTCAGAGAGGGAAATGATCCTTCTTGATAATCCTCAGATGACTTAATAAGTCAGCGAACAAATATGCATTCATGAGCTACAAGTTCTTTGTCTACAAAGTGTTTATATAAATGATTATCATGTATTTGACAAGCTTGAGCAGGAACAAAGCCAAGAACAGTGCATGAAGACTTGTACAGGTTAATGACAGAGTTCTAGAAGGATTTGGGAAGTTGGATGATTGTTGGTTTAAGTTTCCGGAGACAAACTTTGAAACTAGGAATCCTCTACCCCATCCACACTTAAGTTGGGTTATGCATGTAGCTACAACCACTAGGAGGATGGGTCATTCGTGTGGTGAGAAGCATGTAGGTGCATTGATTACCTTTTATGGGTGTGGCTGGGCTATAATCTAGGTAAAGGAGTGGCCTAGACTCGGGAAAAAGGTCACCATTGGAATCAAGTTGTTAAGGGTATGCTCAGGTGTTCTTGAATGTTATAGTAAGTGTTGGACAAGTCTGGCAAGTTAGGCCCCATTTTTGTAAAAACATCTTGGAATTTGGGCCATGCATAGTAACTCTCGTCTCATGTTTACCCTAATGGTCTTATAGAAGCAGGTAAATGTGGGGTGGGGTGTTACGGAGTGGTATCAGAGTGAGGTTGTAGCACTGGACCTCGAGGTAAAAGCAGATTGTCATGCAAGTTTATATGTTTGGCATAAAGGCATGATGATTACTTGATGTTATATGCATTGCGGTCATATGCATATGCATCGGTTATTCAGGCATGATAGTTAATTTGTTTCCATATGCATGTCGATTATTATCATTGTGGTTTATTGCATGACATTTAAGTTTTTGATATTATTATGTATCGTGCTAATTTGGATTGACTTGTGCAGATGTAATAGCATCCCATGAGATACATTGAGGTATGATTTTGGTTATGTCTTTTATTTATTTTTTCTAACATGGTATGTTAGCAGGAAATAGAATGTCAAGATATGAAGAGTAGAATAGTTGAGTACAGTTCATATGACTCTCCAAACAGGTTGGAAGAGAAATTGGTGGGATGGGAAAGATCAGTTGAGCAATAGGGAGAGGGAGACTCTCCTAATCTAACATATACATTCAGAATCTCGAGGGCAAAGATTGTAAATTGCAAGGCAAAAAATGAGAGGTTGATTGAGGCACGGGAAGGCTTGTGAAAGCTCAAGAAAAGAAAGCAAAGGTCATTGAATTCAACCTCCAGATTTTTTTAGATTTACAGAAGTAGGGACAGCGAGGAATCAGTCATGAGGACAGACATGAAGAAAATACTAATGGTACAGATGGAAGCAAGTCTCAGAAAAGGCACAGGTTGGAGATGGATGATGAAGTGAAGAGTGGCAGACTCTTGGATACACCTGAGAGGAGGAATATTACTCATCGATTTTATTCTAGTTATGCTTCCAGGAGACACCATCGCCATCACCACCAGCATTAGTATAGGAGGAAGGAGGAGGGGTACTTTTCAAAAGAGTTCAAGAAATCTAAACCTCTTACTTTTGATGGTGAGTTGACTAAGTTAGAAGATGTAGAAGCATGGTTGCTTGGGATAAGAAAATTCTTCAGACTTCATGATTACTCTAAGAATAATAAGGCCAAGATAGCTACCTTCAGCCTTAAATGAAAATCAGATATCTAGTGGGAATATGTTAAGCATATCAAAGGTATCATAGACGATGAGCTGACTTGGGAAGAATTTGAAGGGATCTTCAGGAAGAAGTGCTTGTCTAAGAGATGTTATGATGGAAAGGCCAAGGAGTTATATGAACTCAAGATAGGTTCCATGATAGACGAAGAGTATACAACTAGATTTCTAAATCTATTGAGATATGTGCCCTATCTCAAGGATGAGAAAGAAAAGATCCAAAGGTTCATTAGCAAACTCCTGTCATCATTCAAATACTCGATTAAGTTTGATGAGCCTCAGTTATTAGAAGAAGCCATCAAAAAGTTGAAGCATTGTTACGAGAAGTCAAAGTGTGAGACTGAAGTTCAAGTGTGAAAGGAAGGGTAATGAGAAGACTAAAGGAAAATGTGGCTTTGTGTAAGAATTTCAATGCAGCTCAGAAAGGACATGGGTCTCAACCTGTGGAGCAGCATAATAAATGAAATGGTTGAGAACCATTATAACGTTGAAATTGTGGTGGAGATCAACATAATAAGGATTTCCTTTTGTATAAGATTGGTACAGTGGAAGCATGGCAGGCCTTAGATATATAGTGCTCAGGAGGTGCATACAGTTGGGGATGTAGGTCAGAGCATTCCCTAGATTTATGCAGTAGTTGATAACAAGTAGGAATATCACTAGGCATCCATTATCAAGATGGAAGGTGGAACCAAAGGGAGAGTTCTAGTCAGTGCCTCAATGCATCCTACAGTAAAATAAGCTCATGGTCTAGGACCGAGTGATAGAGCAAGCTAAAGTGCATGGAAACACTTTGGGGACAAGGAAGCTAAATGGAATATGGTTGATCAAATGCAGGCATAATAATTAGTTTCCAATTATAGTTGAATTAGTCAAAGGAATTGAAGTCCCTTGAGATATGATACGTGAATGTGTCAAGTTGCAGGCCAGCATGTTAGTTACAAAGGGGAAAGGTAACTGGTATAATGTAATATTTATTAATGCACTGATAATTGTGTGTTTACGGCAATATGATGTAGGGAATTACATGGAAAAAGAGACTTCCATAGATCTTGAAGAAGGCTCGGGCTGAGCTTTCACTCGTGAACCCTTGAAATCACTAGGAAACCATGGGGATTGAGTCATGGAGTTTGTTAAAAGTTTTTTTCTTTCGGTGTTTTCTGAATTGTTTGTGTTTAATTTGTTGTTTTGATTGTGACTAGTGCATGGACATGCCACTTTGTTTGAAGTGTTGTGTTATTGTTTGGTTTTCCTTGTTTTTTTTATATTTCCTTCTTTTTCTTGCCTTTTATGTTTTGAGGGTCTTGGGAATTCGTTGAGGAAAGAGGAAAGTTAATTGATCTTAGAGAGAGATGAATGGAACCCAACATATAATATAAGGCCTAGATGAATCCCATTACATGAATAAAGGAAAGTTGAAGGCGAGTTTATGACAGTTAAGTAGGTTGGTTGGGTCCATTGGGGTAAATGGACAGTGGCAATACAATCATGAGAAAGGTAATCAAGAAAGGTAAAGTAAATGGGTTTGAGGTATCATATGCCTTGGCTAAGTTGGGAAATGTTGTTCTCAATATTGTGCATGTGTTGCGCGGATAAAATAAGTTCTCTTAACCTTGACCTTATGAACATTGGTAATTGCCTTGTGATCATGATTATGCTAACGTTTATGTATATATATGTATGTATGAATAACATTGTTAGACAGGGTCGCCAGGCATCATTCTTGTGGAAGAATGATTACTTTATGCAGGTGAATGGCATGAAAGGATTATTGGTTTTATGAGGAATTAAGTGGGCAAGTAGCCCTGAAAGGTTTATGAGGTTAGTATAATGTGGATATGATTTTGATATTATGTGCTTATAACTATGCCTATGTTTATGTTATGGACATGCAATGTTGAAGGATACATCATCAGAATGAAACCAGTGTGATCTGTGGCATCCGAGAACAAACATGGAGAGTGGAAAGAGCCACAGACTCAGGAGTTGGTGTTATAGACATATTTGGGCACTGCAACCCCAATCTCATATGTCCATAAACCAAGAGCTTCCAAGCCCCTAAAAGTGTTGTTTCATACCCTAAAGGAGAAAGGTCAATTGATTACATCATCTCCCAGAATTTCTCCTTGAAAAAATACTCAGAACTGGTCAAAACAAGACCATACAAACTACTCAATGCTAAGGGTGCGATGCATCTCACCTGCCACATGTAAAAAGTGCGATGCATACTGAAAAGCCCTTCTGTAGGGTGCGATGTGCGAGAGCAGACAAATGGCAAAGGCAGTTGGCTAGGTGGAAACCCAGAGAATCTTCTAGAAACTACCCATTTGACACTTGCCTCTCTGAATTCTCCTAGGGATGAGTAAGAGAGCATGAAATCTCCAAGTGGAACCAAGAACTATCGAGAGATGGCACTAATCAAAATCCCAAAAGCTAACTCACCCACCTACAAACATCTATATATGGATCCTCATCCTAGAGATCTAAAGGCTGGAATTTTGTATCTTGTAAGGAAGTGTTGTTGGTTTCTCTGTGGAACATCATAGTGTTGGGTGATCTAGCTTTTCATGAGGTGAAGAGGGCTTTCATGCTAGGAGGACAGCGTTGGGTCAAACCAATGGGTTGTAATCCTCTCTTCTACTACTTCTATCAATAAAGCTATTTGAGTTTTCCTCCATATTCTTGTATATATCTGAATCTTGTATTGATATATGCATTTGTATGGTTAATATATATCTGATCCTATATTTTTTATGATTATAGATCTCTATGCTTTGATGGTATTATGTTGCTTTGACTCTATAGGTGTTCTTTGAAGCGGGACAAGCGAGGAAGGAGTGGCAAAGATCTGTCAAAGGCGAGAGGAAACAAGCAAGGAGCCAAGCGAAAGACTAAGGTTGGTACTCTCTGCTTCTCTCTCATCCATTTCTCATAGAGGAAAACACAAGTGACTTTAGTTTGTTTGTTTCTAAGATAGCTACCCGTCTTAGTGGGACTAGCAGCTCTGAATGGACACTAGTTTTCTCGATAACAAAATGGCGACTCCACTGGGGATCAAATAGCTTGTTTTCTTGTTTCTAGTTTGGTTGCTTTATAAACTACAGACGAAGCCTGAAGTTAAGCCAGCTAGCCTTCGAACTGCTTTTTCTATGCAACTGCAAAGTAGATAAACATTGCTTCAGTCCATCTCTGGGTTAGTTTATGAATTAAACATCTAACTTGCAAACATCCTAAGTACCGTGGTGGTAGTTCAAGTAACCTCATTAGATCAGCCCCTATGCTTTGTATTTACTGACTATCATTAGCTCAGCCTAAATCCCTGAACTAAGCTACAAACTATGAGCAAAAACCAAGCCCAGTCTTGTCCCTGGACCATCGCACTGTCTCCCTTTGACAGTCTAGATGCATCGCACCTCCTGTGTGTTGTAGGTGAGATGTATCCTTGTTTACCTGTGTTACAGGTGCCATGATCAGATAAGACTGTTTTTGCCTCCAGATTTTGGTTTTTTCTTCATTGTCTTCAGCTTTACTCAGTAGTTTTGTTGTCTGTGATCATTGTATCATTGTTGAAACTCCCTTCCTTTGTGTTATTCAACCTCCATTGTATGAATAATTGTGAATGTTTTTATGTATTTTTCGTCATTTACAGTTATCCTTGGCATACAGTAGCTTAATCGAACTGTAGCCTTTTGATTTGAAAGTGTCACAAGTGTCGTTTTCAGTCAAAGAAAAGAATCTTCCTCTTTTTGATAGTCGACTACACTTTTGCTCTTGTATTTGATTTGAATTAATAGTATTTCAAGTGTCGAAAGCAGTTTTCAACTCAAAATAGCAAAGTGTTTTCTTAGTCTTCCTTTCGCTTTTTGAAAAGAAAATTTTTAGTACTGTCTCTTTGAAAGAAAGATAGTTTAGATCTGTACTTAGCATTCTTTTTGTCATTCACACATTAAGAAAGTGGAAAACAAATACATGCATGTGCATTTGAATTTAGACTGCTTGTGGAAATTGATTTAGGACAGTGCATCTTAGTGTGTGCTCTCTGCTCTATGTTGAAAGGATTTTACTTCTCTTTCCTTAGTAGCTAGGATTTTCATTGCAAAAATAGAAATAAACGACTCTTTATCATCTTAGATTGCATATTTAGGAGTTGTATATCTACATCACGCGGTGAACCTAAAAGGCAAACTTCTTAAGAAAGATCAATTGTAAAATAAATTTCAATGAACATAAAAACGCTTTGGAACCTAATGCACAACATTTAGAAGTCTAGGCTAGAGATGTATTCTGGCGTCGTAAAGCCTGGTAACTATCTCTTTCATCGTAGGTTGGGTGATTCCTCCTCTTTGAGACGACAAGTGCTAGTACGGACTTGTGCTCCCACGTATCGTCGAGTATATATTGGGAGACCACAATATGTTATATCCTTTATCCTTTGGAAGTTGTCTCTGCCGCCCTATCGATCGCAATGCACTGAACATAGCATACGGGAAGATTGACTGTCATACCGTAAAAAGTATTCTGCAATTTTGTGATTGGTTTGGTAATCCCTCTATCTAGATTTCCAGAGTAGTCACTTTCGTTCCTTTTCAGACTCCTTAAAAGAAAAGGTCCATCTGAGCACTTGTCACTTCAGGCTCATTAAAAATTGAAGGCGACTAGGGTCATCTTTAGTTTTTTCTCGACGCTTAAAAATTGAAAAAGCAGGTTGTGTCAAAGCGTCATAAAATTTATTTTAATCGGAATAACATTTTCCCCTTTTTATTTTGACTTTATCAAGTAATCCGCAATCGTGGAAGAAAGTCAATCAAAACCCCGTCCTTCATGGAGACTAACGAGTCAACCATCTTTGACTCTGGAAACAAAACCATTCCGGGCCAAGAAAACTCGTTTAACTGGGTCAAAATCTCCTGGTTTGTTTGAAACTTGTGTTTTAACATCGTCAGAGACTCTAGTTACTCCAACTATTTCTGGTATCCCTGCCTCTAGAGAAGAAGTTTCGTAGTTACAAGAGGACATTAAAACTAATCCTAGTGTAACGGTAAACATGTCTATTTCAGAACCAACTCCATCTAGGGTTGATTCAGAATGTGCTACCCCTCCAACATCTATCACTACAGAATCTATACCTTCTTCGGCACCATAAATATTTTACGGACCTGACGGTCTACCTATTCCACCTAGATTGATTGCTATAGAAGATATTACGGAGGATCTTCCATCCAGTACTCCATTGCATTTTGGAACTGAGATCCACCTATATCCTTCTACTTCAGAAGTTAGTCTCCCTTCATCGCAAGTTCTTGTAGAATCACTGGGAAATCTTTTGGATAGGCTCGATATTTCTGAACAACCATCGACATCTAGGACTGTGTCGTCCGATACAGCAGCAGCAGAACCTCCTGCCACCACTCCAACAATGTTCGCTAGTATACCATCTGTCCCAACTAGCTCTCAACTGCTAGATGAAGTCCACCTGGGGACTGTTTCGACAGTATGGTCTGTTCTCGTTTGTTCGTCCAGAATAATATCTGGAATTTCTTATGATGAGTCTCAGCAAATTGATCCTTCACAACAATATCAATTTGGGTAGTCTAGTATACAGAAGCCAATCTTTCCTTTGAACACTGGATCGCTGCCATATGGGGGGGAGTATGCCCTTTCATTGTTCCCTCCAGGAGAACAACCATATGAGAGTTCACAACAGAATTCAAGTCAAGCTAGAATCACATCCAGTGGTTGGGTGCCAATACTACCTCAACAACCAAGAGTTTTATATTCAATGCAACCAAATCTACCTGTGTCAAATATCCTCACTACGTCGGCCATTGTGACGGTGTCGCAAGTACAAGCGTTGCCTATTGTATGTCAACCTCAAGTCTCTCAGGTCGTAATACAAAAGCCTCTTGTCTCCACGACACAACCACAATCACCGATTATTGGCTCCTTGACTGGAGCGACTCAGGCTCAAACGGGTACTATCACCCCTCATCTTGGTCAAACATCCAGTATTAGACAATAGCAAATGGCTTCACAACCATGTCTGGTGCAATATCAACAACCGCAATTGCAACAAGCTTACCGAGGTCCTGAGCATCAAAGCTTTGCGGGTAATGGGCAGTCGTATATTCAAAACGGTCACTATCAATCATATCACAATGGTTATTCCCATCAACCTTATGAAAGTTATCAACATCAAATACATTATGCTGGTATGCAAAGACCCACTGCTGAGGCGATCCCATCTTATCCTGGGTAGGCTTCGCCAAACCTGAATCAACAGTTTCCTTTCGTAGCAACTTTAGAATTACTAGATCTAAATTGGCTAACAAATTATCCAATTGCTTGTGCCCCTTGGTGGCCAGCGATTCCTCATAAACTTCCATCAGATATTCTTGAATTCAATGGAAATCTGGGTGAAGATCCATAGAATCACGTGATGACCTTTCATCTGTGGTGTTCGTCCAACACTCTCAATGATGATTCGATTAGGCTTCGTTTTTTTCAACGAACGTTAACTAGTCCAGTAGCAAAATGGTACATCGAATTGCCTAGAACTTCATTTGATAACTTCAATTCCCTTACCACCACCTTTTTAACCCATTTTCAGTTACCAATAAGGTATGAAACAGGAACAGAGCTTCTTATCAATTTTAAGCATATGATAGCCACTCACATATCTAATCATATTCATGAGTGACGAAGTCGTCATCGAATGGTGAAAACATATGTCCCTGATCAGCTGCTAGCTGAATGGTTTATTAATTCATTGTTACCTTCTATTACAGAAGATGTGGCTAAAGGGGGGGTTGTCACTCAAGAGCAAGTCATCGCTCGTGCGCAATATCTAGACTTGATCTATAATCAGTCTTGCACGCTCTATGACAAAATCCCTGATGCTCCTAGACCAGATTTTTTTGTTCCTCCTCCTAAATCAAACAAAGACTCATGCCAGCGATGGCGTGATAGGTACAACAAGCACGAAAACTGCAAAAGCTACATCTAAAAAAGCCCACATGGTTTCCAGTCAAAATGCAAATGAAGAACTTCTTGCTTCGGAGATTAATGTCATGTCAACCGACAAAGGAAAAGAACCGAAGCAAGCAGGGGGCAAGAAGAAAGGGAAAAGCAAAAAGAAGAAACAGGATGATTCGTCTCCCGAAAAATCTTCTACAAACCCTTCTAGGAAAAGGAAACCCAGTCATCCATGTTTTATATGTGATGAGGATCATTGGACAAAAGATTTTCCACATAAAGCTGAGATTAAGAAGTTCTTCAAAAACTCAAAAACCTCAGTGGTATTGACTAATCCGTTTCCAAACCCAGAAACCAATTTGGTTGCTAACGACAATGCTTCCCCATCCCAAGTGCTTATGTTGTCCATTTCGAGACAGCAAAATGATGCTTTAATATCGACAAAGAATAAATATTACGGGAATCCATAGTTGTCGAACAACAAGGCTACTGATCAACCTAGTAGTTCGACAACAACTTTGACCGAAGTTGTGCCACCCATCATTCCTGAACTAACGATAAAGCTGCCAAAGGGAGTAGTACACAAATCGACATTTAATGCTCGTGCTAGAGCAGCACAGAATTATAATATAGTAGAGGACCTCGCCCAATCGTCGTCCGCTATGTCGACACTTGAAGTACTGCAAAATTACCCCTCCCAAACGTAGGCTCTATTATCAGCAATAGGTGGGATTGAACCAGAAAATTGCAATCTTGTGGCCTTTAATCATAAAGGATATGAACCTCAATTACCAGCTCAACTCACTTTCCTCATTCAAGTGAAAGCCCTCAACAAAACTGTTCATTGAACAATTATTGATGAGGGGGCATCTACATGTATTATGTCAATGAGTTGCTGGAAAAATTTAGGGTCACCACCCTTGTCGCAATCGTCAACGACGTTAAAATCATTCAATGGACGGACATACACCCTGTACGAGATTTTAAGTAACTTACAAGTTGAACTAGGGGGAAAAATAGTAGAAATTGATGTTGAAGTTATCGATGGAAACCTCGATTACAACATCCTACTGGGAAGGCCCTGGATTTATGCTATGGCCGTTGTTGTGTCAACATACTTCAGAAAGATTGCATTTCCTTTTCAAGGAGGAATTACAGTCATCAACCAACAAACCTTTCTCCCCAACAGTTCACAAGTTACGGGAAGCATCCCGATGATCCACAAAAGCTCTCAATTGCTTCAAAATATCGGAGTAGGCCTGCTAAAAGACCCTACATTGATGGGTACTTTTGCCCTACTGCCTCCAAACAATATGGAGGAAGTGGCCATACTAGGAACCTGCAATATGGTATCTTCTATTCAGAGGATTTCCGAACATGATGTTAGCATGGATCATCACCAAATATTGCCTCCAAGCCCCATAGAAATATTGTAGCAATCATGTTCTCAGCCTAGGCGGCAAACCCAAATCAACGCTCATCGAGTGTTTGGGTAGATAGGTCTAAGGAATATGGTACCTCTTTAGATCCTTGGTCGCATGTACATTCTACAGATGAAGGAATCGTTCGGTCAATGATGATAGGAGAGGCACCATGGGAAGATTACCACCATCGTTCCCATCTTCCGGATTATAACGAAGATTGTTCCCGCGACCTTAATCATCCTTAAATTTTTGATTTCCTAACAAATACTATAAATATGGTGGATTCTGAGCGAAATCTGTCCAAAATTGAAGAAACTATCGCCATAAATATCTCGATCAAACCAGATGTTGTAGAGAACATTCATGTCGGAAAATCTTGTTCTTCATCAGAACTGGAAGTATATTACGCTCTCTTTCGTGAGTTCAGAGATCTCTTTGCATGGTCATATGAAGAAATGCCAGGCATTGACTCGAGCATAGTTGAACACGAAATCAAGATGTATCCAGACGTCAAACCCGTATGACAGCGGCTTTGGCAGGTGCACCCAAAGAAAGTTGCTGCCATTAAGGCATAAGTTGAAAAAATTTTACATGTTGGTTTCATTTACTTGATTCCTATAACTGATTGGGTATCGAATATTGTTCCTGTGATGAAAAAGCAAGGAACAATTAGAGTGTGCATCGATTACAGGGATGTAAATCAAGCTTGTCCAAAGGACAACTACCCTACACCCTTCATCGACCAGATAATTGATGAATGAGCCGGATGCGAAATCTTTTTGTTTATGGATGGATTTTCCGGGTATAATCAAATAAATATCCGCCCATAGGACCAGTTGAAGACTGCATTTATTTGTCTGTGGGGCACATTCGCGTACCGTAAGCTACCTTTCGGTTTAAAGAACGCAGGGGCAACCTTTCAGAGGGTAATGAATTATGCCTTCCATGACATCAAGAACATTGTTCAACCATATCTCGATGATCTTCCTGCTCATTCGCGAAATCGGACCGATCATCCACAGCATTTGAGAGCTATATTTCTACGTTGTCGACGCTACAAGATACGACTCAATCCGCACAAGTGTGTGTTTTGTGTCAGTTCTGGTTGTTTACTTGGCTTTGTGATTTCAAAGGATGGGATTTGTCTCGACCCATGTAAGGTTCAGGCAATCATCGATATGCCTCCACCTTCAAATTTGCTTCAGATTTAGAAACTCCAAGGGAAAGCAAACTTTCTGAGCAAGTTCATTACAAATTACGCTGAACTTTCTAAAGGTTACATGCATCTTTTGAAAAAAGAAGTTCCCTTCAACTGGGATAAGGTTGTGTAAGATTCCTTTGATGCTCTAAAGGAGTCCCTAATAAAAGCATCATTAATGTACGCTCCTGACTATCAAAAGGACTTTAACCTGTATCTAGCCGCAGCAGATACAACCATCGCAATGGTTTTAGTTCAAGAAGAGAATGGAATTGAACATCATGTCTATTATTTAAGTCAAAACTTAAATGATACAGAAAGCAAGTACTCCTATGTTGAAAAGTTGGCTCTTGCAGCTATTTAAGCAGTACAAAGATTTTGACACTATATCCTATTTCGCAAAACTACCATTTTGTCATATTGCAACCCGATGACTTACATCATGTCAGTTGCTTGGGGGCAAATATTCGAAATGGATAGCTATTTTGTGAGAGTTTGATCTAGAATTCGTAAAATCCATATCAAAGAAATCTCTGGTTTTCGCGGAGTTACTATGCAACTTCCCATTGTCATCCAACGATTCAACACCCAAAGCATCAATCGTGGATGAGTCTTTGTTTCTGATATCGTTGAGCGATCCGTGGTATGGAGATATAATCATCTATCTCCAAACCCAAACATATAAGCCTAATACCTCTCGCTCAGAACAACAACGTACTCGATACCAAGCAAAAGAATACATGATCGTCGATGATACACTTTACCATCGTGGTATCGATACAGTTCTGCGAAGGTGCCTCACCCATGAGGAGGCCGAAAAATTCCTGAATGATTGTCATTCAGGCGCATGTGGGGGGCATCAATATGGTTACGCTACGACACAAAATATTTTATGAGCAGGTTACTTCTGGCCAACAATGTTCAAAGATTGCATAACCGCAATCAGAAGTTGCCATGCTTGTCAAATCTTTGACCACAAAACCAGAATACCACCCGCACCTCTGCATCCAGTAGTTGTTGTTGGGCCATTCACCAAATGGGGCATAGATTTCATGACATGTAACCCCACCTCGACTGGGGGGCATGGGTACATCATAGTCGCAGTTGACTATTTTACGAATGGACCAAGGCGATGCCTACATTAAACAACAACGGTGAAACGACTGCTCTTTTCTTTTTCAATCATGTAGTCTCTAGATTCGGTGTTCCACAAGCTATAGTCACAGATCATGGATCACATTTCCGCAATCACATGATGGTTGAATTGGCTGCCAAATTAGGACTGTCCCACGACAGCTCTACTCCGTATTATCTGCAAGCTAACGGGCAAGTTGAGGCGATCAACAAGGTCCTAAAAGCATGCTGCAAAGGATGATTGGAGTCCATAAACAAAGTTGGCACCTAATCTTGTACTCGGCCTTGTGGGCATATCAGACATCGATAAGAAATGCAACCAGATTTAAACCCTTTCAGCTGGTGTATGGCCTGGAAGCGGTCTTACCAGTTCAGTACGAAATTTCATCTCTTAAGCTCACAGTTGACTTTCTCCCCAGAACTTCAGAGGAAGAGGCTCGTTTCTTGGAATTAGTCCAATTAGATGAAACATTTTATGATGCTGCCTTGGCTAACGAAGTGCACAAGAAACGAGTCAAGGCGTAATTGGACAAGAATTTCAAACCCCATGTCTTCTTAGAAGGTGACCTGGTCTTACTTTACGATCAGGAATCCAATAAATTGGAAGCAGGTAAGTTCCAGTCTTTGTGGATAGGTCCATATATTGTTAATTGTGTATTAGTAAAAGGGGCCTGCGAGCTAGTAGATTACGATGGGATTCCACTGTTGCAACCCCGAAACGGGTTCTACCTTAAGCGTTACTATGCTTGACTAAGCGTAGTAATCTCTTCATATGCTTTTGTTACATTTTCGTTTTCGTTGAGAGTGATTGTTTTGGTTAAGTAATCCACTTTTGCATTTGTTGCAGATGTCGAACCTATCAGAATCATTTGTTGGATACGTCGATGGAGCGAGTCGTAGTACGTGGAACCTATCTTCTATAGCCTGGGCCATCTTTGATCCAAGCGGCGAGTTAGTGAGTTTTAGAGGGGTATGTATCGGTCGGTCGACGAACAACATCGTTGAATATAGCGCGTTGATAGATCTCCTCTCTACTGCCATCACGCATGGCATACGCCGACTTGTCGTCAGGCTAGACTCACAACTTGTCATTCTACAATTTACTGGCATCTATTTCGTTCGGAATCCAACGATTGATCATTTGTTCCTAAGGGTAAAGATTTTCGAAAGGCGGTTTGATTCTATTCAATATCAACACATTTCCATAAACTTAAACACATTAACCAATTCATTAGAAAATTATGTGTTAGATAGAAATTTGCAACATTTATAAAAAAAAAAAAAGCATTTCATCAACATTTGCATCAGGATCATATAACTTAACCAAAATAAAGCTCCGAAAATCAAAAATATATATAATTGTTTATAGTTTTTCACATAATTTTCTGTGTCCAGGACAAAATCGGTCATACAACCCAAAAATTCAAAAATGCAAGGAAGCACCCTAGACTAATGGTGTTGGTGATAACAAGCCAGCCCCTATGCGATCATGCGTAAAAGCCTAGTCCATCGACTCGGCACGCCAGTAGTATGGCGTTGTAATCTCAGAAGTAATTCGTCAATCCTCACATTCGGAATACCGAGGGTGAGGCCCTCGATCTGATCCTACAATATTGCAAGGGTCTCGGCTACATCCAGATCGCGATGGACAGACCTCCCTACAGCCTCTCCTGCTAGAACAGCAGCTGCTACCCTCGGGCACACTGCTGGTCGCACTGGTCCAATATGTGCACGAACACATGAGTTTTGATTAGTCTTGATAAACATTTAAAAATCACAACAAAATTATAAAAGCAATAAACAAAGACATGGTCAAATATTTTTACCTATGACACCCCACTGCTTGCCGGCCGGCAGCACTAAATCTGGGTCACCCCGAAAATACATCCTGGCATATGAATACTCGGCATAAACCATCTACTGATGGTTGAACCACTCGAAGAAGGCATCAGAGAATGAAACCTGTGATTGACCAGCATGTCTGGCCATAAGTTCAACCCATCTCTGCATCCGTGGCTCAGACAGTGTTGGCAGACTGAGTGAAATATAGTGTGGCTGCATCAGTGGGATCTTCTCCAAGACAAAAGCGATCAAAATAGAACCATAACCAAAGTTCTTGGATCTTCTGTTTTTCACCTTGGTAAGCTATTCTTTTATCACCGGAAGTACTGCATCACATCAGTTGAATACCTTTGGTTCAAGGCATTCCAAGGCATACTACATATAGGACCTGTTGGCCAAGTGAAGAGCCACACTACCAACCAATCTAGCAAAGGTAAATAAGATAGTCCTCAAGGACCGGTCAGTGACGTCTCTAATACTGATCTTGCCATCCCTGCTCGGCTGAGATCCATCTCTACAGTATCGGCGAATATAATCCCTCACGGATTTTCCCCCACGGGTGGAACCTGATAGTGAGATAGGGGCACCACGCCTTGATAAACCAGTCAAGAAGTAGATATCCTCAACAGTCAAAGGGATGGATTTACCTCTAATCTAGAACACTTGGTTGGTAGGATCCCATGCATCGAGGAAATATTGCAACAAGTTGATTTGTTGCCTCATGCTAGATATGCGGAAGAACTTGAGCAAGCCACAGTTCCACAATGCAATTACCGTACCCGGATCATGTAAGGCAACCATGTCCTCTTCTTCATGCTCACATTCATGCCATGTAACGACCATCTTGCTGCGATGAATCTCTAAAAAAAAAACAAGAGAAGAATTAGGATCCTGATTTGGAAAAAAAGGGGCAAATTTTCCATGAAAAATCAGTGCAAAAACTTTCCTCCTTGCGCCCATCGCACCCTAGCTGTGTACTGGGTGAGATTCATACTGACTGGCCAATGGCCAACTCAGTATGCATGGCACCTTTCGATGTATACTATGTGCGATGGGGAGAGAACGAATTGTTCAAACCCTAGAGGCCCAGAAAAGCAGGAAAACATGCTCAGAATTCAGAAAGGAAAGAATGCAATTGAAGAGCTCAGGTTTAGCTCCTACCTAGTCCAGATGGTGCCGAGAATCGTCCACAGAATCTCCTAGAATCAGCTGATGAAAATTGAGGGGGAAAAGCACCTCCAAAGCTCCAATAATCCCAAATTCGAATGAAATGGTAAAATGAGGGGTAAAAACTACTTTTAAGTTACTTTTCACGTAATTCAAGTAAGGTATTAGTTTTTTAACTCATTATTGAAGCATGTATTCTAATTTCTAATCAGTTTGATGGAGAAATTGAATAGGTAGCACGATTGTCAAGAGAACATAGTGTTAACAATGAATCGAACATCTCTAACCATTATCACAAGCAATTTTACGTGAAGTTCAAGCTCGTTAAAAAATAAACCTAGCGATGAGCATATGTTCCACCAGAGTTTAAGCTCATTAAAAAATGAACCCACCTTTGGTAAATAACCATTGTGATCACATAATCATCAGCTATTGAGCCTTGGTTGTGTTCTTACCATCACCTCCACTCTTTCTAGCTGATCATACGCCTCCATTTGATTGTTTACCCCTTTTGAGGAACAACTGCGACGAGTGATCATATTAGCCACCTTCTTTACACTGTCGTGATTGAAAAGTTCCAAACCTTACCTGGAACCGGCTGCTATCCAAAAACATCACTCGTTCCTCAAAAAATGAGTCTCCTTTAAGCTCTTTTCATCTGACTCGTAAAATATGAAAAGATTGCCAAGAAATTGGCCTCTCCAGCTTGTTAAAGTGATTGGAAGTGCCATCCCTCCTC
>APFE030325836.1:111774-288745 GCA_000404065.3 Pinus taeda
TCCTATATTGTTTATGATTATAGATCTCTATGCTTTGATGGTATTATGATGCTTTGACTCTACAGGTGTTCTTTGAAGCGAGACAAGTGAGGAAAGAGTGGCAAATATCTATCAAAGGGGAGAGGAAACAAGCAAGGAGCCAAGCGAAAGACTGAGGTTGGTACTCTTTGCTTCTCTCTCATCTATTTCTCATAAAGGAAAACACAAGTGACTTTAGTTTGTTTGTTTCTAAGATAGCTACCCGTCTTAGTGGGACTAGCAGCTCTAAATGGACATTATTTTTCACGATAACACTTGGGTTGTGGATGCACATAGTAAGGCATGGGAAAGACATTAGAGGCAAGCTTGCCTGGTAGAACAATGTGTCTCTTGATGTGCAGTATTACTATTGTGTACATGTTGTACATGTTGTTTTGTGTACATCTTGTATTGTGTCATGTCTATTATATAGTCGTTATATTCTGACGTGTATTTGTTGTGTTGTACTATGTGTACATATATGTGTTGTGTTGTACACTCTATATGTGTACGTTTTGTGAAGGGAATGGTTCTCAATATCCCTGGAGGTTTTGGGTTGGGACATGATCTCTAGAGTCCTGTAATAGCTTGGGTTCCTTGGAGGCTATGGGTTCGATCCATGTATCAAATTTAGTTCCCTTGAGATTGTGGGTTGAGATAGTAGTCCCTGGAGCCCTAAACAACTTGGGAAGATAACAATATCGAGTTGTTGATATTGAGGGCAGAGGTAGTGTAGTCCCTAGATACCCTTGTTGTTGATATTAATTGAGGAGGTGGTGTAGTATCTGGATTCCCTTGTTGCTTTGGAAGAGAAGAGAGGAGAAGAGAAGGCATTGGATGCTTGTTGAGTTTGGCAAAGAACCATTTGAAATATAAGTTTCAGTATTTCATTTCAGTTTTAATTTCAAAATTATGAACATAATATAGGATTTTAATTTATGATGGTTTGATCAATGACCTAATTTGACTTTTTGTGACATGAAGTAAACAGAATTGCAAGTGTCATCTTATTGACAAGTTATCAATAAGGTATGATTAGAGTTTATTACAATTCCTTTTGAGTCTAAAGGAAATTATGTGCTTTGTATGAAAAACATGAAAATGCCTAGCTGGGTGGTTGGAACTAGCTGCAAGAGAATTATCAGCAACAACAAAAAGAATTGGAACATGCAATTGTATGTTGGTAAATCACTTCAAGAGTAGGGTCATTGTTGGACACTAGTACCCAATAGTGTCCAATGATTTCCATAAGCATGTTATGACTGATATGATGGTTTTGAGGCAGGAATATACCTTGGTTTTTGGACATTTCGACGCAAGGAAACCTTGCCAAGGGATGGATCACTCGAGGGACTGGAAAGCAAATAAGGGGTTGCCAAGGAACTTGGAAGGTGAGTGTATACATGGAACGGGGTTACTGGATTTCCCAAGCGAATGAGAAGTAGAAAAGGGAAGGTTGGGGAATAAATTTATTTGGTTAATAACATTTCTGATCTAAATCAAAAGCACATTGGGAGTGAGCCAAGGAATAATGAGCCATTAAATGTTCATTGAGAGAACAATTAGTGCAAGTATTGTAGCATTAGACATTGCAGGCAGAATTTGATATTAGCAATGGATTATGGACATCTTGGGAAGCAGGTGAATCCCTGGTACTACTTTGAAGGTAGAGGTGTGAAACTATGGACTCCCTTGTTGCTAACGAAAACATCACATCTTTTTATTTTCGGGTTGAAGCAAATGTGTATATTATTGTAATTATTGTATCGGGGTGTGTTTATAAAGGTCCATAAGTAGTATGTTTTGTTGGTCATAAGTGTCATAGAATAACGAGGATGGTGTTCCCTCAAGGGGGAGGGGTTTGTAACATCCCCGGGTTAAATTTCCATGTAAAAAGGAAAAAATAAACTACGATCAAGGGACACGCGTTCCAAGATGAATGAGGGGGAAAACATCACATGGTGGGTCACATGTGGTTAATTAATGGCTATGGAAATTGTCATTGGCATTGGAAAAAGGCAAAGGGAAATAAATGGCAATTAATTAAATGAATAAACGAAAATAGGAGAAATGGTAGATGAAGGGACATGAATATGTGCGCGTAGGAAATTAGACAGAAAATAAAGGAAAATGGAAGAAAAGATGAAAGGAAAGGAAGAGACACTAGACATCAATGATAAAATAGTACCTGGGAAACAATTGACAACTTTTGATTAGTTTTCAACTTTGACAACTTTAGTTTTGCTAAGGAAGAAATCAAACTCCAAAAGAGAACAAGCAAGGGAGCAAGCAAGCAAGGAAAGAAAGGGAGTGCAAGAGAAAGGTTGGACAACAACAAGTAAGGGAAAATAGATGTGGTTCTGTAGGTAACTGTGCGCATGTGTGATTTAGCATGTTGGGATTTGATGCATGGTCTATGCATTGGTTGATTGTTTATGTTTGTTTTCATTGGCATGGGTTTTTCCTAGATTGAAGGTGGTTTACAACCTTGCCTTTTCCATTTCCTGGATAGCCATGATATAGTGGGTTCCTTGTTTTGGTTAAGATTTGTATGGGCAGTAGATTCTGGATCCTAGTTGAGGTGGTCTCAGCAAAATTCCCAAGGGTCAAGGGTGGAGATGGTGTTTCTCCTAGAACTCTTGATAGGTGGGTGAAGACAGGAAAATTCCTTTGGGTATGGTGAAGAAAGTTTGAATCATCCAAGCTTTTTTTTTTTTGGTGATTTCTAGACTAGTTTAGGTGATATTAGTGTGGTCAAGGGTTGAGGTGGTTTAACCTCTGGAAGCCCTGGTTGGTTTTGTTTTGGTTTATCCCATGTGATCCCACATTCATGCTTGTAATATGGCACGAGGGTGATTGGTCTGAAAGAGAGATTTGGTTCAGTGTAATCTATGACCAGGTGGCACATGGAAGTCCTTGTCTTGGTTGGCATTTGCATATGTTATTATGTGTTGATTCTTATTGAGATTCATGAGCACAAGTTCTAATTGTATGTGTGTAAGTCCAAGGAAAATTTTAATGATGGAAATTTATTTTAAAGTTTAGAAACCTTGGTGAATCTAACTAGTCCACAATATGTAATCTGTCAAATGTTTGGCAATAATTTTGTATAAATATTCAAATTTACAATAATTTTATGTAGTATTATATAAAATTTTGGTGATTTTTAAGATAAAACGATTTTATACTATCAAATCTAAGCAAATAATTTTTAGAAAAAATGGAAATTAGCGAATCATATTTTTGGAAAAAGCATGGAAAATTAGCCCATTTATGAATATTAGCCCCTAAAATTTTCCTTGTGTATAACACCCTCCTCCCACATTTACCCAAGTTAACCGGTCTGCTAGGGTAAACATGTGACAAGAGGTTACTACAATCTGATTCAACCTCCTAGGTCACCTTAAGGAAGTGGAATTAACACAACACAACCAATCTAACCTTCTGCACATACCATAGAACCTACGGGAGCTAACAACCCTTTCCATGTGATAAACCCTTGCAACAACTTGACACTTCACTGCCCTAGAGCTTAAGTCGCTCCCATGACATGGGCATGCATGCGACTGGGACCCTCCAGTCTCTCTCACAACATGAGTATGCAAGTGAATGGGGTCTTTTTCAGCTTGTTTTGAGTCTACGACCCCATATTTTGTGCCACTTTTTCAGGGCCAGGACTCAGGCCACTGCCTAGAACTCCATGAAACTTTCAAGAATGAAAAGTAACATCGAAACAATGATACGAATGAAAATGCTTGAACAAAGACTTGAATAGACCCCTATTATCCATGACAAGCATTTCGTCAAACATGTCACAAATATGCATTCTACAGGTCATAACAACATATCTTAGCATAGGGGTCTCATACTTATCTTAGAATTGCTAAGGAGAATTGATACCTTATCACATTAGTTGCATTATCATTTGTTAGGTCATATATTCATTGTACATTCATTTAAAAATCAAAACATGATTGGATCCATGTTGGGTTGTGTTATATTCTTTCCACGACTAACCTACGTAGTGAACCGGGGGGTTAGAGGGGGAGCAGAGCCCCCCCTTCGTTGTGCCGATTGCGCAGCAGGGGGGTCACAGGGGGTTTGAGGGGGGCGGGTAGCCCCCCTCTACGGGGTTCGAGGCAGCGCCCCGAGAAAAAAAAAATTGGACCCTATATTAGGTTGGGCGAACCTACCTATGGTTTTCGGTCCATGGTTCTAAGATTGCGGATGGGTTTTTCGGTCCATGGTATTGAATGCTTCGACATGTATAAATATGTATTGTAACATTGAAAGGAAGATAATGAAAAAATCAAGCTGGTAGTCTCGGTTTTGAGATCCAGTGGGAAATCTCTGTGTATATGTGTTTTATGTGTTATGCTCTCGCATTTTTATTTTTCCTGTGATTTAGAATTCGTATGCAGGTAATTTCTGTACGGGGTTAAAACCTACAATCCATACATCATCGTTGTCATAAAACATGCTCATAACTAGCATATGACCAGCATAAATATCAAGGATACATCAATCATAAATGTCGCATATGAACTAGTACATTTGCTCATAAAATTCCAAGGAGAAATAATTCTCATTAATGAATGCAAAAACCAACCCGATATGGGACTACCACGTTCCATGGGACCGTAGATTGGCTGAACCAAATCTTTCTTTCAGCCAATCATCCCCGTGCCATATTCTAAGCATGAATGTGGGATGACTTATAACCAAAATCAACCAAGGCTCCTTGAGGCTACACCACCTCACCCTAAACAATAGAACTAGGCTTTACCGCAATCCCCACCAGACCACTAGGCCATAAACAATAAGCATACAATGTGAAGCTTTATTGCAATCCTCACTAGGTCACTAGGCCAAAAACAAGCATGGATGCTACCAGATCTCTCCACCTACACTATGAGGAATTTGTCTGTCCCAACCTCTTGGCTTTACCGCGTATCCCGCCATTATTAGTAAAGGGATTCCTAGGCCTACAAGGTCTCCACCCTCTGGGATTTATCGTGTATCCCATCCTGGGATTCCTAGGCCCGATCAAGGGTATTCACCACTAATCTTTAGCGCATATCCTGCCATTACCGGTCAAGGGATTCCTAGGCTCAATCGAGGTGTTCACAGTATCCCATCCTGGGATTCCTAGTCCTTGTGAATAATCCTGGGACCACCCCACTCAGCTTCGAGTCCATTTGAAAATCCAGCTCAACAACATATAAAAGAATCCACCACACCATGGCTATCCGGAAATGGCAAGGCTAGGCTAAAAAACATTGTCACACCTAGCAAATCCCATGCCATGACAATAAGAGAACCAAGAACACACATGCATAACCATGCATGATAAATATAGTATGGAAATCATACATGCAAATCGATACCTACAAATAATCTCATTGTAGCTGCTAGATCCTGCTCTTCCCTAATCTTTTCTTCCTCTTTCCTTATTTTTCCTTTCTTGATCCAATGTTGAAGTGCTCCAAGAAAACTCTAAGTGTACAAGAGTGTGTGAGAGAGAGGAGAGAGTGCGCTCCAAAATTGAACTGAAAAAATGTACAAACTGATCCTCATAAGCCTTTTTATTAATGAGGCCTCTATTTTCTTCATTTTCCATTATTTTCCTTCATTTTCCTGCTCACACGCAACCTATGACCATTCAGCTTCCTTTTCTCCTAATTTCCTTTATTTTCATAAGTAAAATGCCAATTAATGTCATTTTGCCTTCCCAAAGTCTTTTCCATTGCCTTTGTCAATTTCCTTAGCCATAATAAACCAAATGAACACACACACTAGGATTTTTTTTCCCAACATTCAGCTTGGAATAAGTGTCCCATAACCATGGTTATTATTTTTCCTTTATTAATTTTGATTACATGGAATTTTCACTAGGGCTATTACAACGTGTGATTTCATGATTGGTTTGTCATGTTCTATTCTTCTTAAATGTTGGTTACATGCATGGTATATTACTCAGTTATGGTGTGCTCTTGTTATGGATGACAGACTCTTGGTTATATATTTGAAAGCATGAACTAACATGTGTTTGTACAACTGGTAAGACAAGGCAGTGAGCCTTCTTGATAATCTTTAGATGACTTAATGAGTCAATGAACATATATGCATTCATGGGCTATAGGTACTTTGTTTACAAAGTGTTTATAGAAATGATTATCATGTATTTGACAAGCTTGAGTAGGAACAGAGCCAAGAATAGTGCATGAAGGCTTGTACAGGTTAATGGCAGAGTTGTGGAAGGATCTAGGCAGTTAGATGATTGTTGGCTTAAGTTTTTGGAGCCAAAATTTGAAACTAGGAATCCTCTACCCCAACCACACTAAATTTGGGTCATCTATGCGACCATAGTCGCTAGGAGGATGGGTCATCCATGCAGCTAGAAGCATGTAGCCACACTGATTTCCTTTTGTGTGTGCAACTAAGCTATGAGCTAGGTCAAGGAGTGGCCTAGACTCGGGGAAAAGTTCATCAGGGGAGTCAAGTTGTTAAGGGTATACTCAGGTGTTTCTAGGTGTCACAGTAAATTTTGGACAAGTTTGGCAAGTTAAGCCCCATTTCCATAACATCATCTTAGAATTTGGGTCATGCATAGTAACTCTCGTCTCATGTTTACCCTGGTGAGCATCTAAAAGCAGGTAAATGTGGGGTGGGGTGTTACACTTAGGTTTGTTGATTTTTTGAGTAACTTGGGATGTACTCCAAGCCCTAGGGTTTGGGGTTTGGAGGGTGAAGCACCACAAGAGTCACTTGTGGGCTTGGAACCCAAGGTTGGTGTTTTGCACCCATCGTGATTTGGGCCAAAACCTTGAACACATTCCGACATGTAATGGATGAGGATGATATTACTCATCGAGACAAATCCGACGCATCAAAAATCATTAGATTCATAGTTGTAGAAATGGAGTTATGAATTTTGAAGTTGAAAATGGGTTTTTGGGCATTCAAATCATGTAGGCTTGAAGTGATTTGTCCAAAAGACATGTTTATTCGTTGACCTTTCTTATGTGTATAAATATAAGGTATGTGAGACTCATTTAGAGCATCCACATGCATCATTTAATAGGCAATCTAACTCAGAGAGGCAATTGAGATCATAAGGAGAAGGACAGTGGTGATTGGGCCTATTTTTGGGAAAGTTTGCACTTGTGAGAAGGGCGAATTATTACAAGAGGAAAGCCGCAGGTATAAGGGTAAATTTTGGGTTGAGTAATGACGCGTTTCTCCTCTTGTAAGTCTTATTTCTGAGCAATGAGAGAGCCACATTTATTGGACAGATTCCAGAGGTGTAATGGTGAGGTTTTGAAAGAGTTTTATCCATGTTTATGAAGTTGCGGCCCTAGAAACCAAAGGAAGTAGGTTGCAGACCTAAACAAAGGTCAAGTGAGGGTGGTTTGGGGTTGATTATTAGACCTGAATAGCAGCAAGGAAGAAGGAGACTTGAAGAACCCTAGTCGCAGCAGAAAAGAGATCTGTGGGGTTGTTTTGAAGGGCTGACATGGAGCTATGTCTTACCCTAACCAAACCACAGAAATTGTGGCAGAATAAAACCTTAGTCCAATATTAATGTAGGTATGTGTTGGTTATTAGATTCATGTTGTTTGATGTTGGGGATCGTGTCCTAGTGTGAACAGAATTGATTGCAACCTGTGGGATCCATTTGGAGGGCTTACCTTCGTGGATGAAATCCTATCGTAGGAGCAGATCTTGCAGTGAAGTGTTTGGTGCCATTAGACTGGTGGAGGGCGGCATGTTGGCTACCCAAAGTATCTCTTTAAAAGCCATCATAAAGTGGCATTGATAGCTGAAGGTTGGGTGAAGTTTGTAGCCTTATGTGTAGCTTTTTGATGGACAAAATAGGCTACTAGATTGGCAGATTGGAGCTCAGGTATTGGCCATCCTAGCGAGCAGATTGAATTAGCCTGTGTTCATTGTAGCATAAACGACTTGCAACATTGATAGGTGGAAGCACTCCTAGAGACTCTATGTGTTGTCATTTGATGGACTAAGGGGCAGCAAGAGAGCAGAACGAGAGCGAAGTATTGGCAGGACAAGATACAACATAGAGTCTGTAGCATGATTTTCATTCTATCTTGTATTCCATATATTGTTGTATTATTCATATTGATTTAATATAACGAAGATTGAGTTGTACATATTTGTACAAAATTTTGTAAAAAAGTTGCCTATACTTGTGCATGTGTGGTTTACTACTTTATATTTTCCACTGTGAAAAGTAGTTTTGTTGAGATTCTTGGTTTGGTAGTATCAGATATTCTAAGATTATATCCTAGACCAAGATCATGAAAATTCAACATGGTATCAGAGTGTGTTTGTGCTACTTTGGAGGACAATGAACCATCAGAGTGCACAATGAAGTACAACTTAAGAGGGAGTTAGTCACATTGTAGGTGACAATGTTGAAGTTACAGGCTAGTCTCTGGTATGAGGATAGGTTGGAGGGGTTTTCCAAGTATATTCCATGGAAGGAAAGGATCAAGTTGGGTTGCAGGTCAACAGGATCTGGGAGTTCGCCGAGAAAGACATCAAGAAGCCAACTGACCCAAAGGAGTTGGAAATGTACGAGGATTTGGATACGATGGCGAGATTGATCATCCTTGATGGTGTGAAGGATCCCATAATACCTCATTTGCCCAGGAAGAACACTGCACATAATATGTTGATGGCTCTTCAGAATTTTTTCTAGAATAAGAACAAGAACCAGGTACTGGTATTGGAGGATAAGTTGAAGTCCACCAAAATGATACAGGGTGGAGAAGTGACTTCGAATCTAATGAGGTTGTCTTAGGTCAAAGATGAGCTTGCTACCGTAAGCGTGACTATTTCAGATTATATTATGGTGAGGATTTCTTTAAAAGGTTTCATCGAGGAATGGAATCCCTTCATCAAAGGGATTATTGCTAGAGAGAAGTTGCTAGACTAGAATAGGTTGTGGGACAAATTCATTCAGGAAGAGTTGTGAGACGAGGATCTTCATCCAAAGAAGAGGGGTTCAAATGATGACATGGCACTTGTAGCATGAATGAAGGGTAAGAAGAAGAAGGACTTAAGTAAATTCAAGTGTTTCAATTGTGGCGAGATGGGTCATTTTTCATTGAGATGTCCGATGAAGAAGAAGGGAGATGAAGAGAAGAATAAAGTGAAGCAAATATTCGGTGTTGCCACTTCAGCTAAGATAGATGCTCTCACCAGAAGATTGGAGGAGGAGAACTTTGCAATGATCTCTCATTTAACGCAAGGTACTATCGATGAGGATGGATGGTACGTGGACAATGATGTGTTGAAACATATGACAGGATCACAGGAGATTTTTGACACTCTAGTTGAATGGGACTCAAAGTCGCACATGGTGTTGGGCAACAAGAGTCAAAAGGAAATATGAGGATTGAGAGTTGTGTCATTCAGAATGGATACAGGACGGGTGATGCAAGTCTAAGATGTACTATTTGTACCAAGACTCAGATATAGCGTGATATATGTCTCAATGATCGAGAAAAAGGGGTTTGAAATCTTGTTCTCAGATGGGAAGGCAAGATTCAGACCTAAAGACTCTAGCTCTGCAGGTATTGTGATTTTAGTTAGAGATCATGGTCTATACATGTTGATGGGAAAGCCTATGGATCATGGGAAATAGAAGAAAGTGGAGCAGGTGTAGGTTCCAAAGAAGCAGGTGTAGGTGCAAGCTTCATAGTTTTAAATACATGTTCCAGAGAAGAAGGTCTAGGTTCTAAAGGATCAAAGGGAGTCGATTTATAGCAAGAGTTTTCAGGTTTAGAGGGAGATTTCGTAGCCCAAGAAGAGCGCGTGGTTAGTGGGAAGCAAGAGTGCTTCCACATCTTCCAAGAAGGAATCATGGATGGAATGGAAAAATACAAGAGAAGAAGAAGAAGCGGGATGCTTCCAATGATAACGACATTGCCGAGAGAGGCATAGTTCATGCTACAGGGATTGTTGCAATGGTGAGCTCCAAGAGCTCGGTGAGTGTTGCAAGTAGTGATGATGACGATGAGTTACGTCCTAGTCTTGGAAGTACCTCCCTCACTAAGAGGGAGTTTTGATTTTCTTAGTAGCACAAAAGCATAAGAAAAGATAGATCAATGACTAGATAATAAGCCACTTCGAGGGGGCAACCTCCCTTTACATCACATAAATGAACATTCTTGGATGATTCAAATGACAAGGCCTCCTTGGTATATATAGGAATATAATGGGTAAAAATATAATGAGGGCCTACATAACAATAATAATGTAAGGGCACAACAATAAAAATATTGGGATTTTATGGGGCACAACAATAAAAATAACGGGACTACACTAATATTCTAGGGACCTAACAGTGTTTTCAAAGCTCCCAAGTCAAAGTTTTTATCCTTTTTGGTAGCTCTCCTTTCACATACTAAGTGATTAAAGCATTAGTAAGAATTGAATAAATATGAAAAAGGAAAAGCCATCCATATATTAAACTATCAAGCAGAGATAGGATGAAAATAATTGGAAACTCATGGGGCATTGCTTTCCCTTCTCAACATTAAACATATTTTACATTAGATAAAGATATTTCTAGAATTATTTTATATCTATTGCTCCCAGAGATATATAGGACTAACTGCTTCTACCAATATCTAATAGTTTCTAGAAATATATTTCTATATATTGGAATGGCGACTAACTATATGACTAACTTAGTTAGTAGGAGAAATTATTTTTTAACGCTCATCAATTTCAACTGTTGCACTCATTAGAACTAATAATGCCTGAGTGCTATATCTAAATCTAAAAACCAATTTTTCCCAATGCTTTACTAAAAATATCTACTCGTTGATCTTTAGATCCAAAAAATTGAAGAGATATGCCACTATTATTGACAAGCTCACAAATCAAGTGGGAGTCAGTGTCAATGTGCTTGTTTTTCCTGTCAAACACATGGCTCTTTGACAATGCAATTGTTGAACTATTATAATAAAAAATAAAATTTGTTTCCTTCTCCATATGTGCAAGGTCTTTCAAGTGATGTTGTAGTAGCTTCTACATATACTACTTTTGTGGAAGTTATTGAGAGAATGGTTTTTTTCTTAGAATCCCATGAGATGAAATTTGTGCCCAATTGGAAAGCATATCCAAAGTTTTACCATCATCAATACTACCAAAAAATCAATATCTATGTATCCTATAAGTTTGTTGAGTTTAGAACTCACGTACCACAATTCATATTCAATTTTACCTACAATCTGCCTCAAATTTATTTTTATCACTTTCCAGTGAGATTCCTTGGGATACTCCATAAATATATAAATGTAACTAACTGCATGTATAATATTCAAGTTTAATTGTAGTGATTGGCCTCCAAAATATGTAAATTATAAGACCCATCAATCCACTCTTAGAAATATAGAATAATGTTTGACCCCACATTTTGCACTTAATGGCATATTTTCCTAGCTTAATGAGTTTTTGGAGGATTTAATATGGCTTTCATGATTTATGTGCCAAAATATGTTTAGTGTGTGCGATTTATAAAGATATTGAGCATATTATGATGAATCCAACATTGGCAAGATTCTAGGGACTTGCTCCCTACAACAAGAAGACTGAAACTCAGCTGGCTCAAGGCATTTAATACCTCCTTCTATTGTTGTAAGTTGGATCTGAGACCATATCCCTTCTTTCATGGATTTTTGGAGGTAAATGAAACCCTCCTCTCAAGGAGGCTACTGCCCCACCTAACGTGTAAATAAGAGATTCCAATTGGTGCTAGAGACAAGAGAGAAGGAATAGATCACAATTTTTAATATTTTCTAAGCAAGTTTTGCAACATTGTAATTACTGATGTAATACAATTTTTTAGTTAATGGACACAATTCCTCATTTCATTTATTACCTTGGATCTTATTCAATCACTCTGACCATAATTGGGTTGGGCCCACCCTAGGAGCTTCAAAGCCCTCTTGTATTTTTGTTGCTATTATTTCAATGCTTTTCATTTGACTTGATTATCTTTTGAATCAACATTTTTCGAAATTATAGTTTGATAGCTTTGCCATAAGCACGTATATAACGAAGCTCGGACATTGAGTTTTCTTTGTTCCACACTCTTCCCGGTATATATTTACGGAAGGCTGCGAAATGCCTTCCGGGATCTCCTTTTATCTTAAACGTGACTCCTTTCCTTAGCTTTGTGGTTGGCTAAGTAGGTAGTTTTATGAGCTAACCTTCTTTGTAGGTCATTTATACAATTGGTTAGCCTCTTAGCCCCTCATATCATTTATCATTTCATATTTAAGTCTTTTTCCATTTCATTAAATTTGTTGTTACAATTTTTGCAATTTTATGTTTTACTATGCAACCAAGATTATGAATATTAAGGGTAAACAAAGCTTGTTTTTGCAATGATATAGCTTAAAATTAATTGTCTGAGGCCTTTACTAGCTGAATAACATCATTCCTCATCATTCCTACCCTTTTCTCTCACCTTGGATTTGTATTTCAACTGTTTTGTTGGCTTGTTGGTCTCTTCTTATAACAAGACAAGTAATTTTATAGCAGTCTGCAAACAATCTATCTTCTTCACCCATTTCAACAATAAGCTCTTGGTTTAGTCTCGTTAACATATTAGAACATGTATGGGATGTTGAGGATGGAGTTTATAACGAAATAAATCTCATGAAGTTTCCTTTAGATGCTTTTATTTTATGCTTTCTAAGTGTTGCTTTTATCTTCTACAAAATAGGTTTCATGTTTACTTTCCAAGTCCTTCATTCCAATAAAAGTGTGCTTTCCATTTCTTGTAATCACCATAGGTGTGTGACATTTCATTTTTGCAAGTAACTCCTACAATTTCCCTTTCCTGTGGCATAGTTAGCTTGACAACTTGACCATATTTATATGTTGAAGAATCCAGGGCAATTAGTATTAGTAGGATTCTTCTAGACTTGATAACAATTTGTGAAGTGCTTTTACAATTTATCTTAGCTTGATCTTCTGCTTCTTATTAGTGTGTGTGTTTGCTTCATCAAACTGCTACCAAAACAAAGAGACAATAACACAAGATGTTTGGTTTTCTACCAGGGCCAAAACTTCTCCTTCTTGGAGAGGAAAACTCGCACAAAATCTTATAGAGATTCCAATTGACGAACACCAAGACCTTGACTGTTGACCTATTATGCCACTGCAAGACCAAGATGCCAATCCTCTTCTTTGTCACTGTTGATATCGTTAGCATTGCCCCATCATTGAGGCCATCACTACTGCACCACAAAGATCTTCATTACTGTTGCACCATGATTGCGCCTTCATTGAGATCTTCATCACTGTTGGACCAGTGCCACGTCTTCACTAAGATCTTTGTTACAACAATGATATCTCCATTCTGAGGTATATATATGACAGTTGTACTGAGGTCTTCATCATGATTGCAACTATGTTGAGGTCATGACTATGTTTAGGATGTATGCCACATCGAGATCCTCCTCATGACACTGTAACTATGTAATTATGAGATCACATGGGTCCTCCACATCACACATGACTGTGTTAGGTATGCCGAGACAGAGATCATGATGTGCATCCGAGAAACATAGGATTGTTGTCCTCATTTGAGATTCTAAGCCACTTCCTTTATCTGAAATACTGTCCCACTGCACTTTATCTGAGATGTCTGCTCCTGTGTATCTTGTTCGAGATTTCAGAGGTCCAAGATATTGTTCTCATGTAATGTGGATTACAGTCCTTGTTCTTCACCAAATCATCTCATAAACAATGTGAGTTTTGTACTATACTTTTGCAGTGACCCTAACTTGGTATATATAATGGTTATGCCTCCATTTTTTAGCCGACTTGAACAAGTGAAGCGTTGTGTCATTTATATGAACCGACATGTCATCTTTTAGTTGTTTAATTCATTTTTGCAATCTGACATGATGTTCTCTTCATTGTTTTGCTTGCAGATTTATTTATTGAAGAATGGCACTTGTCTTGGAGGGCTTCTTGACACTAGATTTACCTATGTACATTACATAAATGCTCATAAAGAGCTATTTAACATAATCTTGACTCTTTGACTTTCGTAGACCTATGGAATGAGAAAGAAACTCATTCATATAATTTTATAAAAACAATATTTATTTTTCTTGACAAGTACAAAGATCAAAATTACATTGACAAATACCGAATCTAGTTACACTTTTCTTCAACACTCTGTTCATCTAGCCTACACTCCAACATCTCTCACTTGCATAACAATTAGAAGAGGAAATAAATAGTTTTTGTTACATAGCTACGGGGAGGTGTGAAGGTATACACTTCCATTTTCTTCTATTGATTCACTTTTTTTCCAAAATTTTCCTTCTACAAAATTAGGAAAAAAAAAAAACTTAAATTTTTTCTTCTTTTTAGAATTTCTCTTCTTTTGTGCCTCATAGAGTTAGGGACAAGACAAAAATTTTTTTACTGAAAACCCCCACTTCTACTAGAAGCCATCCCTTTTCAGTGGAATGTGAGCCTCTTTCCCTATCCATAAGGACCTTTGAGGACCTTTTGTGTGAGAAATAAAGGATCTTTGAGGAGCTTGCAAGAGGATAAAATCCTTCAACCCCACTATTACTATGGTTGAAGAAAGACAACCCGAAGTGCTTGTATTCCCCATTAAAGATACAAATGGAGAGGAAAAAGTGAAAAACATTAACCCATCTATATTCCACACTTCTATGGGCTAATCACATAAGATCCTGAGACCTTTATGTTCAATTTTATTGTTGTATGTAGAACTTATTACTACACCAGCTTGAGATCTTTCCTTCCACCTTAAAGGATGCAAGTGTTTGATGGTTCATTAGCCTTGAAGGTAATAATATCACCACTTTGGATCAAATGCAACAATATTTTAACAATAAGTATTGAGATTATTATAGAGTAAGGGACACGAGAGATGAGATTTTCAAAATGATCAAGGGGAAAATAAGTCTTTAGAGGATTATGAGGAAAGGTTCCAACTAAGTTACAAAAGGGCACACAATTGCACTATGGGACTAGACTCCTTAAAGTTTGTGCTATTGAGAGGGTTTAAATAATATCTCATGGAAAGTCTTAAACTATTGGCTAATGGAGATATCTACCAACTCATGTATGATGAGATTAAGTAAGTTATTAAAAACCATTCTAGAGCTACTAGGAAAAAGGTAGAATAGGCAAGAGCTTTGTAAGTCCTTCTTCCTATGTGCTTACAAAAAACAAAATAGGAGGAATGTTAGAAGACATGAAAGCATAAATATTGCCCACATTTTCCATGCAGATGAATACTTTGCAAATTAAGAAAAAACAAGAATAAATAGAAAAATCATTGGTTGTGTTTTGCTCCAAGTGCACAAACAGACACCCTAGGGATGAATGTCCTTTGAATATTATAGAAGTTTGTTTTGTATGTGAAGACAATAATTATACTAACAAATTTCCATCTTTATCATGTTTGAAGGTTGTTTACAAAGGAACATAAGGGAGTATGGAGCAACTATGCTTCATCAATCAGAAGAGACCACAAACCCCAAGACAATTTTAGCAAGATATAAATTTCCCTTCCCATTTTAATCATAATTACAATAACATCCTTGGTACCATCCTAATCCTTCACCTTGGCCCATGCCCACTCCTTGCCCATGCCCACTCCTTGGCCATATTCTCCTCAACCTATTGTCCCTTCCTTCAAGTCATATTCCAACCAACTTCCTCAATGGGGTAATCCATCACAAGGATGGAGGCCTCAGGTAGCTCAACCACCTACTATGATGACTCTGTGAAAATTTCATCTATTACAATAATTGAAAAATATTATTCTAACTGTCGAACTGATTATGTAGTTTATTTGCTACAGAAAAATATCGAATAAGTTTACTACTGCAATTTTCACGATAAATTACTACAGAAAATAAAATGTTGGAAATAGAGAAATTATAGCACACACATAGAAAACATCAACATAGTTATTTTTGGACAAAAATACCTGGGAAAACCGGTGCAACAGATGAGGGTTTTCTTATTAATTTTCAGCAACAAATCCAAGTACAAGAATTTTGTCAATCTAGACAGAGAAAAAATACTAAGAGAAATTTTATAAGAAATTTCTCACTCTCTACAGCAACTTCCTAACCCCAAGATGTACCCTCTGCCCATATGTTGGTGCCTCTACGTCACTCTATGTGCAATGCTCTTGTGAAATGCGCTCTCCCTCACGCTACCTCTTACTGAATTCAAAAATCCGCCTTCCAGACTCTTGTTGCTACCCTCTCTCTCTCACCTGCTACTCACCCTTTGATTGTATCTCCTCATTTGAATCACAACTGCAAGAAAATCGATCTGCCTGGGCAACTAAGTAACTGCACTAGTGAGTTCTCCATCTACGGTCCATCAACTTCTTCTTATAATCTTATGTTGGAGCACCAACGACCAACACTAAAACGTAATCGATGGCTCGGATTATCTCCTTGTCGATCCGATTGAGTTTATAAAACATTCACGCCATCACTTAATTAATTTTGATTAATTAATCATATTTCCTAAGTTTAGACTTAGGAAATATTAAAAACTAATTAGTAAATCTAATTAAGTTTCCTATAGGTGGAATTTCTAGAAACAATTTTTGGGTATTGGAGAATACATGTATTCTGGCCTCTCCACCAAATCTCGTGGCTAGAACACATCCGATGCTACAAAAACTAACATACTCCTCCTCAACAATGATAAGTACCCGTGAGTGTTCCTCTAAAACAAACCTTAGATGCTTTCTCAACTAAATTACAATCCTAATAATAATTAGACTCAATTTGTTTACAATGGAGAGACTTCTTATCATACCTATTCTATATAGGTCTAATAAATTAACCTTTTGTTAGGGAAGGTTCTCTTGAATGTCCATCCACCTTCTCATAATGAATATCCCAAGAAAGAGAAGGAAGATCTTGTGCCTTAGATCATTCACCAAAAACATCCTTATCCTAAAAGATTACCAATTCAAAAAAAAAACACCACAGAAGATGTTGAACTTCTAAGAGGATTGAAGAATCTATTTGTAAAAATACCTCCCATCCAAGTCATCAAGGATGTTCCCCATCTATAATAAAATCATCAAATAACAATGTCTTAGAAGGCATGGAAGGAAGATATTGGATTCCCCTACCATCAATTTCATTAGGCAGCTAGCTGACCTGATGCTCACGTGAGTAATCTTCCCTAAGTATTTATATCTTAGAATTATAGTGGTAGATGCGCATATAAACAATATTACAATTCCAAACACTTTCATTAATTTGGGAGTTGCAATCAATATGATGATGAAGGAAATTGGTGAGCACCAGTATTGCAGCAATAATGCTGCAACTCCTGGGCTTCCTTCTTTACTTTTATCAACCCGGTAGTTCATAACAAACTTGGAAGCGACGGTGATGTATGCATAAGTACTAGTTCTTACTGCAGGCTGTCACTTGGTCAGCTGGCGGAAGATCACTAGGAGCTTAAGCCAACTTCTATGAATTCTAGAAGAAGCTTTATATATGATGAAAGAAATGAAATCTTACCCTACAAAGGCTACTCTACTTGCAGAAAATGAAAGAAGACAGAAATGTGAACTAACCCTAGCAAACCCTAATTAACCAGCTAATCCTACTTTTGTAGAAAGAGAGGTGAAAAAACATAAAATGAATGCCATTACCTACTTAGGAAGTAAACATCATCTACTCAGGCTATTTCTAGAACGAAATGAGAAAAAAACATCTTTTTGGATTTTTATGTATTTTTAGGTGAAATTGTCATGCATGTAATTTATTTGTTTGTGAATGTGGCAGCGATTAGGTGGTGATGACTTTGGAGTTTGCAGAGGTGTAGGAAGGTGTGGAGGGGTCCTAGGAGGTCCCAGGTGGCCTTATAGAGGCTTTCCCTACAATCGGACTTCAAAAAGACACCTACAGGAAAATCTACAGGAGGTTGCAGGGGATCTACAAGAGGTCTACAGGAGGATGCCAAGAACTGTTTTAGAGGTTTTGAAGGTGAGAAAATGGGTGGAAAGGGTAGCTTCTGGCTAGGAGGATGTGTTAAGTTGTCTAAGGTTCATCAAGGAGGATTAGGGAAGAGAAACATGATTGGACTTGTTCAAGGAAAGAGAGGAAAGTTCGTGAGAAAAGTGTGGAAAATTAAGGTAGATTTGTGAGGGGATTTGGATGACCTATGGAACATGGATCAAAGAGAGATGGTGATGGATCATTGGTTGACTTATTATGAGTAGAGATGTACTGCAAGAGAACTGCAAATCAAACACTGAGACTAAGCAGGCAAAGAAACTAGCTACACTAAAAAACAGAATTGTTCATCAAGCTAGTCTAAATTCTGATCTAGGAAAGTAAATGCTAAACAATCCTATATGGAAAGAAAACATGGAAGGAAATTTATTGCAAAGATAGAAATGAGCATGATGAAATAGATCTACAGCAAAGCATTAACCTTCTAACAAGCTGCAACACTAAAAATCCTATGGCAAAGGCAAATCTGTGTTTTTTTATGGCAGCAAGAGGGTCTTGGCCTCAATTCATGGTCCCAAAGGGGAGAAAGGAGGCCAAGGCTATGTTGATGGCCTTTTTGTATCTTCTTCTATCACTATTCAACCTGCTACAACAAACTGAAATGGAAACAACCTTTTCAATTACCAAAAGCAACCTATTCTTAACTAAGAAAGAAATCTGTCTATCAGCAACTCTTTCATAAACTGAAACAAAGCATATAAATACAAAACAAGAGGTGCTTGGCTACTTGGATTGGGCCCTAACCCAAGAGCTTCAGCCCTCTGAGGTAACTCAGTGCTAGCTCATAAACAATCTCATCTTCATTATCAAAATAACAGTAAGATTGCATGAAACTGTCTACAAAAGTAAGCTCGAAGTTGAGTAGAGCAAAGCTGCAAAAAAAGTGTGAAAATTTGACTAACATCCAACAACCTAATGAGGTCCTAGGCCTCTCTACTTATACAACTGGAGCTTCCAACAGCTCCCTTAAAATCAGGGAGGCTTGGTTCCCAAAGCTTGAGATAGACAATAGTTATCCTTCACTTGCTCGACTGCCTCTTTGGTGCATTGATGTGGCTGCTTGTGCTCCAAGATTTTTAAAGGAGAATTCGAAGTAGGGAGTCATAAATGAGGGGGATGCCCTCCTATAAATCCTATCCCTAGTCTTCTTCGAATATTTGCTGCCAAATGTTCATTAAATCTTTGACTCTGTCTCCAAAATTGAGCATTAAACACACATTAGACTTCAAGGCATAATGACCAACCCAACTCACTATATTAGCATAAATAAATCAAAAACATGCAATACACTATGAGAATGGTGGATTAAGCTAAGTTAGGAGGCAAAATGAGCCCATATAATTACCCATTTACGGGGCTCATCATCACCCCCTACTAAATGTGTTGTTCATCCTCTGAGCAACTAGTCCATCTCCTCATCTTTGATGGCTCTGATGGCCTCCCTAACATCCCATGCTTATGATGTGAGGTCCTCTTCTTTGTCATGGAATCATGCCTGTCTTTCCACCTCTTCCCACTGTTGTTGTTCTTCTTCCTCTTTCCACCTTCCAATAGGCCTAGCAGCAGTGGGGGACTCAATTTGAGGCCAATCCAATTGGCCTTCAAACTCTGCATAAAGCGCTTGTATAGTGGCACTCTCCTTAATGCTTGTTTCATCCTTGTTGGGGAGTGATACTCCATGATTTGCAGACTGTGTGGGAGAGTGTTCCACCTCCTCATACAAGCATGAATACAGTCTTCCCCAAGTAATCTTTCCATGTCCTCAAAATGTGCAATGGCTTGAGCCTACTCATTGATATACTTAGGGGCACTTTGAGGATTATTTGCAAGCAACTGGTGGACATTGATGAGAGCCATGGGGTCTAATGGCTCAGCTCTGATCATTAAGGGTTCATTTTTCTCTTTTGCCATCAGCGTTTTTATTTATGTTGCCCTTTTCTTCTCATGATTCATCCATGATGTCATGGCCATCAGTTGCAAGTCCCCTAGCCTAGCATTGGGGTCCCACAGGTTCATATCAGTGAGGGCCATGTTATGCAAATAGAACTCTGCTATCTTTGCCTTGTCTTCTATTGAACTTTGGTCATATAGGTCTGTAAACTGTTTATAATCTTGGAAAGGCATGGTGCCTCTCTGTGCCAAAGTTTTGATCTAAAACTACAGCCATTGGTCTTTGAGGTATACTCCATATAATTTTGCTAGTGTTCTACAGTGTAGTTCCTCCATAGACCAGTTGGCATGCATGCTAATTGTGTCTCCTTTTCTTGCAGTTGTCTTCTTAGCAACTCATTTTTTGTTTCCAAGTGAGTTCTTTTGATTGCCTCTCTATGTCTTACATCACTTAATTCCATGCCCATCTCTCTAAGATGGTTCTACATGTGGCCAATATCCTCTACCCCCTTGGTTTCTTCCTCCTCTGGTTTTGTTTCCTCCTTCTCTGTTTTAGTGTCTTCCTCCTCTGTTTGCTCCTTCGTTTCCTCCCCTTTTTCTCCTTGTTTTTCTTCCTCCTCACTTTCAGAAGGACTATGGTCATATTTGAGGGCCTTTATATCATCTTCTCTTGTCATGTTTCTGAAGATTTCCCATGCTATGGGGATTGTGAAGTTGTGGATGGCTTCTTCCACTAATATTTTAATTAACCCATGGTGAACCAACTAATTTGGACCTCCTGCCTTTAACTTAATGCTGGATTCTATAAGGGATTGTAGGAGAAAATAGGGGATGCTAAGTTTTTGGGGTGTGGGAGTGTCCATGCCATATCTCAGCTCATGGAGAAGTCTAAAATGGTAGCTATAAACTATGTTATATCTCCCTTCACAGGAAATATAGTTGATGATTTTGTAATTGACCTCATACCAAGGGTAAGGTATGCTTGTTCTTCTAATTCCATTTTTGTCTTCTACAGGATGTTCATCTGGTTGGAAGAAGGTTTTCTTGGCAACTTGTCCCATTGGCTTTTCATCTTTGCTCCAAGGTAATCCAAGGGGAAGGTTGGTAACTCTACTGATAAATTCTAGGGTGATTTCCATGCTGAGACCTCTAAAAGTAACAGTGGCATGGGCCTTTGAGCGAGGTACTAAAGCAAGGGAAAACTCTTGAGCCACTTCTTCATCAAACCCTTGAAATTTTTCGAAAAATGGCATCCAATTTGCTCTGGTGAAAATGGCTACCACCTCGAGATGTTCATGGAGCCTGACTGAATTTGTGGGTTCCTTCCACATGAATCCCCCTGTCATTTTGTTTATACCCTTTTGGAACACCTCAGGTAGAGATGGAGACAAAAAATTTTGAAGGCACAGGGAATAGAGAAAAACTGTGTTTTTTTAAGAAAACACGCAGAAATGTTTTTATGGAATTCCTCTCCTTCTACAGGCTTAATTTCCCCCTTAAAATTGTACCATTTCTTGCACATATTAATATTCAAGGTGATTCTGTATAGAACCTACCTCTTCAAGCCAGAATTTGAGCAAAAACCTAGTGTTTCCTCCTTAAAAACTACTTATTTCCCCTCCTGTAGAACCCATTCTTGCTCCTGTAGAACTTGTTGCTGCTCCTATAGGACTCCGGTAGCAGAAGGATGGCTGAAATTGATAGAGAATGATGTTTTCGAGGCTATGCAGGTGGTATAGAGCTTGTTGTAGTTAAGTGGACGAGGACGAAATGGAAGAAAAGGTGGTGAAGGAGTTTTTGAGGAGGAACACTTATGTCTTCTTTGAGATATTTCCGGTGATGGGGTGAGCTGGCAAAAAGGTACGTTGCCAAATTCGGACCATTGGTCCCCACTGCTTTGTTATCATGGCTCTTCATGACTGTTTCCTGCAATCACTTCCCATCATTGCATCAGAGTTTGTATAACCTCCACTACCTATACTTTGGATTTTCTTTGAGTTGACTAGGCACACATGTGGTGGCATCTCCAGATGAGCGCAGTCAACTGGATTTAACTGACCACCCTCATCCAATTGACTGCGCAACCCTAACCATCTCATTTGCTTATGCATATTTTTTAATTACACAAATGCAACATAGGAGAGGGTTAGACACTTACCTACAAGTCAAATGTTCGTGTTGTGGCGCATCTTGTTTCCTTTGTTGTTGCATGCTCGTATTTCAGTTGTTGCATGCCTGTATCTCCTCTATTGTATGCTTTTTGCTCCCTAATGTGTGGCTCGTTTGCTTTGTGCAGGTTCCCTCTGGCTAGATCTGGCTTCAGGCATCCTCTTCAATCCTATGGATGCACCTATTTTGTTGTTGTGTCTTGATTTTAAGGGGATCAGTTGCTACAGGAAATCCTACAGGAGCTCCTGTAGCTGCTTCTCCCTTTAAAATTTTTAGTTGATTCTTGTGTTGGGAGCTATGAGGGTGCTACCAAAGATGATGATGGTGATGGAGGGGTATTTGGTAAGCTGCAAGTGAGCTTTGGAGGTGTTGTTCTTTTTATTTCTTTGTTTTTTCTAAAAACTGGTTGCTGTGATTTTTAGTAGGAAGGAAAGAAATCCATGATAATGAGGTGGTGCAAGTGTGGAATGGATGCCAGGAGGGTGGATAGATGTAGGAGGGCTTACATGCTCTTCATGAAACTTCCCAGCTCCTCAAACTATTTTTAAAATCCATTTCGAGCTCTTTGTGATTTCTATAGGAGCTTCCTATAGAACACACATGGCCTCCTGGAGGATACACAGTGTTCGGAAAAAACACACAATGAGGTGGAAGAAAGGTCAGAAATGATGGAGAAGAGTATGGAGGACGTGAAATAGGCTTTGTGGCATCTTCTATTACTTCTTGTGGTCCACCTATAACCTGCAATGCATTTTAAAAGTCAATTTCATGTTCCTTCTTTTCTCTGTTCTCTTTTTTTTTTGAAAGTCAACTAGGGCGCCTCAAGGAGTTTTCACCCTAATTGCCTACCCTGTGGGCCTCCAAGGGAGGTTTTCACCTAGGGATCTTATTCTCTCTCCTTTTTGTTTTTGTCATCACTGGGCATCCTCAAAAGAGGTTTTCAACCCAATGATGGGACTCAAGCGCCTCATGGAGGTTTTCACTTGAGTCCTTATTATTTTTCTTTTTTCTACTTCTTTAGTGAGTGGGTGGAGTGGAGGTTGAGACCTACTCCACTACCAACATTGTCTTATTCAAATATTCAATGAACTCTCGCTTGGAGAGGGGCTTCTTGTAAATTTTCAACCTATGTCAATTGACAAGCATGGGGATGGCTTCCTCATCAATGGTTCTGATTAGAACTAAACCATTGTCATTGCATTTTTCCACATTGTAGGGTCCCAGCCATGTTGTCCTCATCTTTCCTTTGAAGTCTTTAAACCTTGAGTCATAGAGTAGTGCCCAATCTCCCTCTTAGAATTGCTTCTCCCTGATATTTTGATCATGCCATATTTTCCTTTGAAGCTGGACTACCTCTGTGTGGAGAAGGGTCTGCAATCTATGTTCATCCAATCCATTGAGCTGGAGTAGCCTTTCCCTCTGTGCATGGTTGAGTTCTAGGTCCAACTGAGCTGCCATCCTTAGTGTATTGTATTCAAATTCTATTGACAGCAAAGCCTTCTTCCCATAGACCAGTTCATAGGGTGTGAACCCTGTGGTGGTCTTCCATGTTGTGTTGTAGGCCCAGGTGGCCTCAACTAGTATATCCGCCCAATCTTTTATGTTGTTTCTCACTACCTTGGTTAGACTTCCTTCCAAAGCTCTGTTAGCTACTTCCACCTGCCCATTGGCTTGTGGATGGTAAGGGGTGGAAGTCTTGTGTTTGATTTTATGATGTGTGAGCAGGTCTTCAATCAAATTGGAAGTGAACTAACTACCTTGATCTGTAACCAGTTCTCTCGGATACCCGAACTTATAGAATATGTTCTCTCTTAAAAACTCAGCTACTTTTTACTCTATTGCTGCCTTGATTGCTTTTGTCTCTGTCCATTTTCTTATATAATCAGTGCACACAATGATGTATTGCCTCTGTTTTGAAGGAGGGTTAATAGGACCCACAAAGTCCATGCCCCACTTCTCAAATGGCTCAAAAGTCACTTGAGATTGCATGGGCATCTCATCCTTTGGAGTAGGTTTCCCCATCCTTTAGCACCGATCGCATTAGCTGGTATACCTCTTCACATCTTGATGAAGAGTGGGCCAATAGTAGCGTGCTTGCAAGATTTTGAAGGCAATCTCTTTACTGTGAAATGGCCTCCACAAGGCTCGTCATGGCAAGTTAGGAGAATGTCAAAAACTTCCTCCTCCCTGACACATCTTCTCAAGATCTGATCTGGGCCAAGTTTGAAGAGATTTCCCCCAATCCAAGTGAAAGGGGCGTTTTTCCTCACAATATTGCTCTTCTCTTTCGAGGACAGGTATGGTGGGAACTGTGTTGAAACCAAGTAATTTGCTATATCAGCAAACCATGGAGAGAGTACTGAGATAACAAATAGGTTCTCTTCTGGCATTTGATCATCCACCAATCCTTCCTCACCTACAGACAAATTTACTCTAGACAAAAAGTCAGCAACAACATTTTCTTTACCATGCTTACCAAAAATGGTTAAATCAAACTACTGTAGTAAAAACAACCATCTAATAATGCGAGCATTTACATCTGGTTTATTCATTATATACTTAATTGCAGCATGATCAGTGTGTACAAAGGTTTGATATCCTGTGATGTAATGTTTGAATTTATTTAAGGAATGCACTACAGCTAGGAGTTCCTTCTCGATGACCATGTAGTTTAACTATGCCTTTGACAAAATTTTACTTATAAGTATATGGCATAAGGTAAATTTTCATCAATTTGCCCCAAGGTTGCTCCTATTGCTTTGTTCAAGGCATCTGTGTGAATGTGGAAAGGTAGGGCCTAGTTTGGGCCTCTCAAAATTGGGGCAGTCACAAGTTTGGTTTTCAAGGTATCTATGGGTTTTTAACAGTTTTCAGTCTATATGAATTCGACATCTTTTCCCAAAAGACCAAACAATGGAGAGGCTAACTTACTAAAATCTTTAATGAATCTTCTATAATATCCTGCTAAGCCTAGGAAAATTCGAACATCTCTCACCTTTTGAGGAATTGGGACCATTTGGATGATGGCAATTTTGTTGGGGTCCACCTGCAATCCTTGTTGAGATATTGCATGACCTAGCATGATCCCTTCAGTCATTAAAAATTCATCCGGACTGAGGGACAGGTTCATTTCAATACACTTGTCCAAAACTTTCCCTAGGTTAGATAAAGCTTCTTGAAAGTTAGAACCATGAGTAAAATCATCCATATATATTTCCACCACATCATGAACCAGTTCAGAAAATATACTCAATATTGCTCTCTGGAAAGTGGTTGGAGCGTTGCATAAACCAAAATGAAGGACTCAGTATGCAAAGGTACCCCAAGGACAAGTGAAAGTGGTCTTATCTTGGTCTTCCGGGCTGATTTGGATCTAATTATACCCGCTAAACCCATCTAGGAAGGAGAAAAAAATTTTCCCTGCCAAACCATCTAACACTTGATCTATGAAAGGCAAAGGAAAATGGTCCTTTTTAGTGGCCTTGTTCAGTTCCTGATAATCAACACAGATTCTCCACTTACCATTTTTCTTTGGCACTAGCACCAAAGGAGAGACCCATTCACTAGGGTAGATGAATCCTGCATCAAGTAGTTTTTGCAATTCTTCCTTAACAATGTCTTTAAGGGCTGGATTCATCCTCCTTTGAGGTTGCCTCACTAGTTTGCAATCTTCCTTAATGTATATATGATGAGTACCTACTGAAGGGTGCACTCCCTTCATCTCCTTATAATTTCAAGCGAAGGCATCTAAATGTTTTTCTTAATAAGCTGCACAGTTCCTTCTCCTGGGAGGTGGATAGGGATGAGTTGATTTTCAAGGTTCTTTATAAGCCGAACTCTATATTATTAACATGGAGAGAGGTCGGGTCAGCCACACAGAGATCAGTTAGGGGATTGTCTTGGGTTTATTTCACTAGATCTTCTAATGGCAAAATATTGGGGGTGGATTCTGAATTAGATTTCCAATGATATCATCCTCATTTTACAGTTCCCCCCCATGATAGTTTCTACTACACACAGTGGTGCAGAATAGACTTCATCCTCATCCTCCTCCTCCAACCAGAGAGTTAGATCATGTTCTAGCAGGGGTTGGGCAGGAGGGTATAGGATTAGCTGCTTAGACATATGCTTGTTCTTGATGTTCATGTTCCCGGATCGACAATTGATGTAAGCATCAGCAATGGCCAACTAGGGTCTTCCCAGGATGAGAGGATACCCAGTGAGCTTTGCCTTTGGCTGGAGAACCAAGAAATCAGCAAGGTACTCCCAAGAATCAATGGAGACCATCGCACCCTCCACAATCCCTTCAGGGGTCACAATGGAGCGATCTACTAGTTGCAGTACTGTCATCGCCTTTCTCAAGGAGCCCTCGAGTTTGAGCTTGAGCATGGTGTCCTTTGTCATCACATTAATGGCAGCTCCCAAATCAATTAAGGTATGTGGGATCATGGTGCCATTGATGTTGACATCAACTACTGGGCTTCCAGGGTCTAGATATTTCAAACAGATTACCTACCCCAACATCAGGTCGAACAATTGTTCTATTACATTGACGGTTGGGGCATCTCTTTTGCGTCTACCTGGATGCCTGAAGCCCTTCTCTTTGATGATCTTATTATATATAGGCACATCCTTTATGGCTTGGAGAAGTGGTATATTTACACATAGCGGTTTCAATTCTCCCAGAAGTTCAGTTTCTTTTAGGGTTGGTTGTGTTGTCCCAGATAGTCTCTCAGGAAAGGGTGGAATTGCTTTTGGTTCACTTTCCTCTTTATCTTCCTCAGCCTCCTAAGGGGGAGGCTGGCTATCTGGGAGAACCTTCCCAAATTGTATGTTAATCTCCTCAATGTCCACAACATAGGTTGGGCATGATGGTTCCCCACTACATACTTGTTGAGCCTGTATGTTGTTCAAGTTCGGGTTCAATTGAGCAGGCATTTGGGGTTGCCTTGGTGGAGCAGGAGGCAATGGTTGTGGCTGAGCAGGTGGTGGAGGAAGAAGAGCGAGAGGAGAGTTGTGCTGGGGCCTCCACCCCTGGTGAGATGCATTCCACTGAGGTTTTGGTTGATCATAGGATTGAAATGCATGACAAGTTGGTTGGGCATGATATTGAGATGGATAGGACCAAGGAGGAGGTGTGCACTAGAAAGGATGAGTAAGAGGGCCCCAAGAAGTTTTGGAAGTGGCTTGGTTGGGGTTGTAGTATGCCTGAGATGTTCCTTGCATTCCCTGCTTGTATGGTCTAGGTCCATTCGGTCTCCTTTGTTTCATGAAATAGAGTGGTTCAGTGGCTCCTTCGGCCCCTTGGTATACACCTTTAAGTCCGAGCAAGGAAGGGCACTTATCTGTAGAATGATCTTCTTCACAGACTAAACAAACCTCTATAGAGTACAATGGACATTCGTTTCTAGGATGCCTTCTGGTGCACCTAGGACAAAAAATGGCCAAAGACCTCTCTGCTTCCTCTTGTTTCCTTTTGATATGCAAGGTATCCATTTGCATGGCAAGAGTCTGTAGCATCTCACTCTTGAAGTCTTCCAGCATGTGTCCAACTTCACCTTTTATGGATGAACTGGATGAGGAGGTATTGGATATGGGTTGACTCCCCCTACCTCTCTTTCTGGCTGCCCTAGAATGGTTTCTAAAAATAGTCTTTACGTCTTCATAAGGTAGTTGGTAGATGTCTCCCCCAACCAGCACATGGAGGGTGTCTAGAAGGTCTTTCGGAATTCCCCTAAGCAGGACCAACTTCAACGATTCAGGGTCAAGTGTGCACCTGGACCTTTTATAACTGAGCTGGAACCTCTCTTCATAATCTTCCAATGATTCATCACTTCCCATGGTCATTCAGAAGATTTCTTCCTTGGTGTCTTTTGACCTACAGTAGTCTGGATATTTTTTATTGAAGACTTGCTACATCTGAGCCCAAGTTGTGATGCTATTGCCAAGTAACCCCATCAACTAGCGCAATGTTGCATCCTTGAAGGTAGAAGGGAATAGTTTCAACTTTTGCTCATCTTCTGCATAGTCATAGGTTTGACAGATAACAACAAACTCAAACAAGAATGTGTTAGGATATTCTGTAGTCAATCCATGGAAGCGAGGTAGGGCTGAAAGGATTATGTTTTTCATTTTAGTGTCCCCATCGGTCTCTCGGATGGGAAAGGTACCCTCTACTCTTTCTCCATTCCCCCTAGAATTTCTATTTTCAGCCATTGTCTCAGGAGGGATGTTTTCTTCTTCTTCTTCCCCTATAGGTTCTTCAAATATCTCTGTTTGTTCACCTAAAGGTTCTTCTTGATCACTGCCACCGAAGAAGAGAGAAGGGTGGCTATGTGATGTGGTGGGGGTGATGGGTAAGAATTTTCTTGAATTATCTTTGTTCCTATGACGCATGAAAGGAAATCTTTTTTTGGTTGGTTTTTTTTCACTACTTGTAGCTGCAAAACTGAAATTGATTGAACAAACAAATTGTAAATAACTGAAATGAACTTGTTGAAATGAAATTGCAGAACTAAAAAAGGAAAACAAATGAAATGAAGAAAGGAAATGACTAATCTACTTTTGCTGGAATGGAAATTGCAGAATTGAAGTGAAAGCAAGGAAATGACTAATCTACTTTTGTTGGAATGGAAATTTCATAATTGAAATGAAAGCAAGGAAATGGATAATCTACTTTTGCTAGAATGGAAATTGCATAATTGTAATGAAAGCAAGGAAATGCAGGAATTGAAAGAAACAACTACTCTACTTTTGTTGAAATAAACTACTTAGCAGAATGTTGCAGTAGGAAATAGAAGAAAAGTAGTAATCACACGATACTCTGTCGCTTCCCCGGCAACGGTGCCAAAAAGTGGTGAGCACCAGTATTGCAGCAATAATGTTGCAACTCCCGGGCTTCCTACTTTACTTTTATCAACTCGGTAGTTCGTAACAAACTTGGAAACAACGGTGTTGTATGCAAAAGTACTAGTTCTTACTGCAGGCTGTCACTTGGTCAGTTGGCACAAGATCACAAGGAGCTCAAGCCAACTTCTATGAATTCTAGAAGAAGCTTTATATGTGATGAAAGAAAGGAACGCTTACCCTACAAAGGCTACTCTACTTGCAAAAAATGAAAGAAGACTGAAAGGTGAAGTAACCCTAACAAACCCTAATTAACCAGCTAATCCTACTTTTGCAGAAAGAGAGGTGAAAAACCATAAAATTAATGCCATTACCTACTTAGGAAGTAAACAACATCTACTCAGGCTATTTCTAGAAGGAAATGAAAAAAAAAAAAACATCTTTTTGGATTTTTATGTATTTTTAGGTGAAATTGTCATGCATGTAATTTGTGAATGTGGTAGCGATTAGGTGGTGATGGAGAGCGACTTTGGAGTTTGTGGAGGTGTAGGAAGGTGTGGAGGGGTCCTAGGAGGTCCCAGGTGGCCTTTTGGAGGCTTTCCCTGCAATTGGACTTCAAAAAGATACCTACAGGAAAATCTACAGGAGGCTGCAGGGGATCTATAGGAGGTCTGTAGGAGGTCTACAGGAGGATGCCGAGAGTTGTTTTAGAGGTTTTGAAGGTGGGAAAATGGGTGGAAATGGTAGCTAATGGCTAAGAGGATGTGTTAAGATGTCTAAGGTTCATCAAGGAGGATAAGGGAAGAGAAAGATGGTTGGACTTGCTCAAGGGAAGAGAGGAAAGTTCATGAGAAAAGTGCAGAAAATTAAGGCAGACTTGTGAGGGGCTTTGGATGACCTGTGGAACATGGATCAAAGAGAGATGGTGATGGCTCATTGGTTGACTTATTGTGAGTAGAGATGTACTGCAAGAGAACTACAAATCAAACATTGAGACAAAGCAAGCAAAGAAACTAGCTACACTAAAAAACAGAATCTTTCATCAAGCTAGTCTAAATTCTAATCTAGGAAAGTAAATGTTGAACAATGCTATATGGAAAGAAAACATGGAAGGAAATTTATTGCAAAGACAGAAATGAGCATGATGAAATAGATTTACAACAAATCATTAACCTTCTAACAAACTGCAACACTAGAAATCCTATGGTAAAGGCAAATCTGTCTTTTTTTGTGGCAGTGAGAGGGTCTTGGCCTCAATTCATGGTTCCAAAGGGGAGAAAGGAGGCCAAGGCTTTGTTGATGTCCTTTTTGTATCTTCTTCTATCACTATTCAACTTGCTATAGCAAACTGAAATGGAAACAACCTTTTAAATTACCAAAAGCAACCTATTCTCAACTAAGAAAGAAATCTGTCTATCAGCAACTCTTTCATAAACTGAAACAAAGCATATAAATACAAAAAAAGAGGTTCTTGGCTGTTTGGATTAGGCCCTAACCCAAGAGCTTCAGCCCTCTGAGGTAACTCAGTGTTAGCTCAGAAACAATCTCATCTTCATTATCAAAATAACAGTAAGATTATGTGAAACTGTCTACAAAAGTAAGCTCGAAGTTGAGCAGAGCAAAGCTGCAACAAAAGTTCGAAAATTTGACTAACATCTAACAACCTAATGAGGCCCTAGGCCTCTCTACTTATAAAACTGGAGCTCCCAACAGCTCCCTTAAAATCAGGGAGGCTTGTTTCCAGAGCTTGAGATAGACAGTAGTTATCCTTCACTTGCTTGGCTGCCTCTTTGGTGCATTGATGCGGCTACTTGTACTCTGAGATTTCTGAAGGAGAATTCTAAGTAGGGAGTCATAAATGAGGGGACACCCTCCTATAAATCCTCTCCCTTGTCTTCTTCGAATATTTGCTGCCAAATGTTCATTAAATCTTTGACTTTGTCTCCAAAATTGACCAAAAATATGCATTAAGCACACATTAGATTTCAAGGCATAATGACCAACCCAACTCACTCTATTAGCATAAATATAATAAAAAACATGCAATAAACTAATGAGAATGGTGGATTAAGCTAAGTTAGGAGGCAAAATGAGCCCATATAATTACCCATTTATGGGGCTCATCAGAAACTATGTTTAAGTTTAACCTTCAAGAGTCCTTGAGGAATACTACTATTATGTTATAGTGTGTTGACAAATTCACATTAGAGCCAAAAGGCATAATAGAAGATGTAATGGTCTCCAAAGATTCCTGTGAATATCCCACTTACTTCCTTGTCCTCCAACCTAAAACCAAGTTCAATGGTTATCCGCTCATTCTAGGGAGACCTTGGTTAGCTAATGTTGATGCATTATTAGCTATAGGGATAGAAACATGATAATCACTAATGACAAGTCCCGAAAATATCTTGTGCTATATCTCCCTGCATAACCTCTCATTGAAGTTGACTTTCCTACATGGGTAGAAGAAGAAGAAGAGGATTCTAAAATCTCATCACCCTATCCTGTGTGCACCATAGAAACGTACCACAACAACAAGCAGGATGATGAAGATGACTTAATTTACATATTTATGCAAAATCAATACCATGCTAGTATGGACAATGATGGGATGAAAGAGGAATTGTCCCTAGGAAAACCTAGTTGTTCCAAGAATAGTCCATGGGAAGAATTATTGACTGTTGATTCTAGTCAAAACAAAATAAAAATGGTGGAAATCAACCCTTCATACTGTTAAAAATTAGTTCCTCACTTTGAGTTGGTCAAGAGGATCAATTGCTCATTATCTTGAGGCAATACATTAGTTAATTTGCATAGAATTACAAGGGGATGAAATGCATACACTCTTCTATGTACACCCATCACATATACATAAAAGAAGGTCACAAACCCATTCACCAACATCAAAGGTGAATAAATCTTGCTTTAAAAGACATCGTCAAGGAAGAATTGCACAAACTACTTGATGCATGATTCATTTATCGAATTTGAGATAGTGAATGAGTATCTCCTTTGGTTATTGTTCCCAAAAAGAATGGGAAATGGATAATTTTTGTTGATTACAGGGAATTTAGTAAAGCCATACAGAAATATCATTTTCCCTTATCCTTCATTGACCAATACGTTGATGTGCTTACTGGGTAAAAGTTATTTTCCTTTTCAGATGGGTTTAATGGATTTTATTGGATCCAAATTAGTCTAGATCAAGATAATACCACTTTCACTTGTCCTTAGGGACTTTTGCTTATAATGTCCTCCCATTTGTCTTATGTAATGCCCCTGCCACTTTCCAAAGGGTTGTGCTTACATCTTTTCTGATCTTGTACATGATTCAATAGAAATTTATATGGATGAATTCACACCCTATGGGAATTGTAACATACCCCCCACTATCTTTAGCCCCTAATAAGGTTAGAAGGAGGTAGTTACTAATTTGATCCAACCTACAAAGTTTGGTTGTGGAAATGGAGTCTAATTTTTTTATTATCTTTTTTGACTTCCTCAAAGCAAGATATGGATTACATCATTGCATTCATCTTGTCAAGACTTTTCCAACGTTAAATTTTGTTCTGATCTAAATCCAGATCAAAATATTTGGGCATTTATAGTCTTGGCCAATCGTAGTGCGCCCTACCATGTGGCACCCACGTGGATGTTTGTATCACAGGCCAAGACATGGTAGTTACCGACTCATTCATGTCTATGGTCATGTATATCGACTGTCTACTCGCTCATACGCCATACCCTTCCAAACGAACAAACGCTTATACATAGACTTAGGTGGGTTAAATGGGTTTCAACCCATCCCTAGCCACCTCATCACGGGAATATAATCTTGGGAGAAACATATGTAGTTCCTCATTGATTCTTCCAAGATTAAAGTTTTGGGATTGCATAGATCCTCATGGACCCCGCTGCCAACATGTCCCCATACCTTCGCATGGTTCTTGCCTTCCACCTCACAGTATGAATGTTGCCTCACTATGCCACCTCTACTCGGAAGTAAAACCCCCAGAATTTGGTACCCAACACCGAGAAATATTGTTGGGAAATAAATGTCAGGGTGACGTGTCTAACCCCGATCCCAACCTAGCACCAATTCTAACTTACCAGGCTGGCCTTGGGTCCACTAGACCCTCTATGGCACAGTTCATATATGATTTGCATTATAAATGGATGGGTTCCTCTACCAGTTACATCAGATGAATTATCTCTAGGTCCCACTACACCGTCACTCTGCGACTTAAATCCCAATGAATTCTACCAAACCCTCCATCTAATTCACCAGGGTTTGGGGTGATGTCATTAGCCCTAAATGCTAAGGTGACATCATCTTATGTCATGCCTTCTTGTCACATAACTTGTAACTGTGGTTTCCACTGAGTGTTGAAAACAACCCCACTACCACATCATCCTAGGGATTTGATCCCGGGATTTTCCTTTGGGGACTCCCTTTTAAACCTCTACAAAGAAACTTTTGGGGATTATCTAATGGTCGTAACACATTCAACTCTCAACAATCCTGATTTCTCCTATTCTGCCTTTGGTCATCGCACCCGGTCACTTGTCCTACTGGGCTCTAGCCTCATGGCTCCTCCAGACCCTAGCCCATGGCATATGTAATATGTGAATACTTGGGCTTTCCTCCACACTCAGAGCGCAGTCATGGTGGTTCTATGGCACATGGGTCGATTGCGACTTAGTGTCCAAACCCTTAGATTGTTGAAACTCATCCCCCACTTGATGCATATTCATATAGATATACAAAAGACTTGAACCTGGTGTTTTTCAAAGGACTTAGTCCAAGTCTTAGGTGTGGTCATTATGTTACCAATTTGGCTTGGCATACATATAGTTTTATAAGTCCTCTTGGCCTATAGCTTGCAAACACACACACACACACACACACACAAATATATGTGTGTGTGCGTGTGCATGCAAATGAGTGTTATCTATCTTGAGCTTAAATGTGACTCAGCCTAACCTAGTTTTATACGTTTACCTGCTGGTATAAGCAGACTTATCAACACAATAGCCAAAGATTTTCGAAGATTTCAATGTAGGTAATTAGTCATAAACAAAGATTACCCATCACTTCAAACTCAGGAAAATGAGGTTATTTTCAGGCCCAAGGATATCCTAGGGAATGAGCCATTCCTTTAAAATATATACACAAGATGTTGACATCCTCATTCATGAAATACACAACACTCCTCATTATTAACATAGCATTATTTCAACACAATGAACAAAGTCATAAGAATGACAGACGAAACATAAGAGCATACTTATCTTATAAGAAATATGGTAACTGAGGGTGAGACTCTAACTCTCTACTCAACCACAGACAAGTTACATCCATAGTTACTTGTAGTTGTCACCCTCAAGCCATATTTCAATGCTTGAGGTTCAGTGCTTTTGAGAGGAAACTTAACCAATTTTAATAGTTGAAACAATATGTCACAAAGTTACTCTACCTTCATCCACCCGCTACACAAGCTTCCACTCAGTCTTCCTAAATTTACATACATGAATAACACCCATGCTAGGGTACCACAATAAAAATAGCCTCAACTCACTTTTAAGAGAAGAGAGTCCACATCAAGGAAGGGTTCGCTAGTGGATAAGATATTGATGGGTAAAGAGATCACCTCTCCAGGTAGTTCATCAATAAGTAAAGCACCAATGCTTCTTCCCAAGGAAAGTCCTAGTGGTTCATTAGTCCTCAAAAGTACCTAAGTGTCTCTTCCCAATTTAGTATGTTCATCAATCCACAAACTTCCAATGGGTTCTTCAACCCTCAAGCAAGCCACTACTCTTTATAATGTTTTAACCCAGCAAGCCTCTCTCTATGGGTTCCTCATCTAGTTCACTTTTTCCAGAGCTTGATCCTTATAGTCTTGATCATTGTTCTTTGTCTGTTCACTATGCCCTTGGAGGAATTTTTATCCTAGTGTTTACCATTATTCTCCTACTCCATTGCAAAAGCGTGAGAGAAAAGTAGAGTGTGTTTCCTGCCTTGCATATGCATGAATGTTTTTCTTCCTTTTTTGCATACTTCATTTTCTGCTTGCCTAGCAAACCAATTGTCTAGTGCTTTCCGAGGTTCCATGCAGTCAACTCTTGGACAACGTAGCTCATTCCTAGCCAACAAACACATTCCCCTACCCTTTCGTTATTTCTTGCCCGGTTAGCCCAATAAATTCTCAGCCAACCATGGTTGATGCATTTAAACTAACCATTTCCTCAAGTAGTATCCCTCCCCAATCATTCTTGAATTTGTGTCTCTTTGTCTCCACCTTTTAAATAATTACAATGATTTACAATGATGGAATATTAACCAGGGGATGTCATCGTCCCCTCCCCTTTGGGTGAACATCGTCCTCTATGTTCAATAACCTTATATAAGCAAAAGATGCCTTCGACCAAGCATTGTTGATATGGAGCTTTATATACACAACTTTTTACAACATTTAGATTGTATTTACATTTTCTTTACTCATCAAATAAGAAAGCATATGTTTCCCGCATCTGGTTAGCCATTTCCCACATGGCTTCCATGGGCCCAAAGTGCCTCCACTACACTTTGACTTGCTTTATTGATTGATTCTAGAGCATGAGATTCCTCTAATCTAGGATGCATAGAGGTTCTGATTAGATCTCTCCCTCGGGTTCTACCTGTTTAGTCAATTTAGTGTCCTAAATAGCTTGCATGAATTATCAACCGAGGTTTGTAAGCTGATGAAGTGTAGTGCACTATATGTGCTTAGTTAACCCTTCCTACTTCGTTGTTTTGTATTTTTATATTGTTTTGGGGGTTTATGTTCTTTGATTCTTAACGATGTACACACTGAACTATGAGAAACTAAATCTAAACTTCCTAAAGGTGAACTAAGAGCTTAAAACTAGTCAAAATCTAAGTTAAAAGAAGGAAAAACAAAGCATCTGTCCTATCTTGTCATCAATCCTAAGTCATGAATCTAATTCTTAAAATTAAAATGTGAAGTTGTAAGGCATGTTGAAATAAATACAGAGAATGAAATTAACTGAAGTACATCTATTTACTCTAACCTTCAATTTTGAAAGATAACCTTCTTGAGATGGAATACAAGCAACTTTCTATACTTCATGATTTAGAGAACTAAATAAAAACATGCAGAAGGTAATTTATTGGTTTCAACCATTGTGTAAAGTGAATGTTTAACCATTTAGTTTAGGATGGGTACTAGCTTGAAATGGTGATCAAAAAAATCATTAACACAATGTATTGACACACTGAACTAGAAAATAAATAACAAAAACAATAAGTAAAGTAGTCAACAATGCATTCTTATTACTTTCATCCTTACTATGTTTAGAAACAAAGTCATTTCCTTTTATGAAATGGGTTGGAGAAACAAGACTGCACAATTGAGTTCTAACATTATGCTACTAATCAAAACTAAAAGAAATCAAACTACAAGAAATCAACCTAAGTTAGAAATACTGCTAAAAGCAAATGGTGAAATTAACGCTGAACAAAAAACAAATGGAAATAAAACCTCCTTCAATGCAGGGGCCCTCTGCAACTGATTGGGTTGAGCTGCTAACTAATTGAAAGTGCTCTTTCCAACGATCATTGGTCAACACATTGCTTTATATTATAAACAGGAACAAAGTCCAAAAATACAAGGATGAGAGTCTGAACTTAATACATCAATAATCTTTGAACCTCTCTCAGTTCTGTACAACCAGTATTTAAAAGAAAATATTCATAATTGTCTTTGAGGAAAATTAGCCACAGGTGGCCTACATGTATCACAAGAGGACTGCGTAAATGTTTGATCAACTATGGTGACTTGAATTTTAGTGAGATGTTTACACATAACCATTAACACAGGTGGCTGATCCGAGTTAATGCTGCAACAGAATCGTTGGATTTATTAATTAACCATGAAAGAGTAGACAAGGAGTCATATTGCTTCTGGGTTTCATATGTTTGACTCCACCTTTGACTATGGTCTTGAGCTTGCTTTCTTATCGATCTAGGCTGAGTGACTAGGATAGAATCCATGTGGAGACGATTCCATAGATGCCCATGTGGTCGGTTTCTTTGTTTGACACCTGGAACCTGCCAAACCATGGAATTAGCTACGGAATACATAGTTAGCTACAAAATAGGCTGCATTTTGTAGCTAATTTGAAAAAAATTATTCAAACAGCGAAAACATAAAAATGTAACATGTCAATCATTTAATGCCCTCCTTAAGACAAAATCTATCATTTATCATTAATGGGGATCTGTAATCCTATGGAAAAGCAAGGGAAAGAAGTGAGAAAAGATGTCAAGGAGAGGGTAATTATGAGGTTCAACATACCCCCACTGTAAAATCATTGCATGTCCCCATGTAATTTGCCAAAAATGTGAATTCTTCTTTCCTATTGCATTTGCTCAGACACCTCTGCTAGCACATCTAATTTTCTTCTTTTGCTCCTCTTTGAAGTGACTGTCATTCTGGGTCTCTTCAACTTCCTATTCTTCTTGTACCATAACCCTAGGTGCAGTATTGTATTATCATGAATAGCCTTATCCAATTTACTTTGTTCCCTTAGGGTTTCATTTTCTTTCTTGATATGTGTATTCAATATCTCTAACTCATATATTTCCTATTTGAGAGAGTCAGTTAGAGGTTCTTGTGGATTGACAGAGGGTTCTGGATTGGCTGAGGATTCTGGATCCATTGAGGCACTTTTCTTCTCTAGTGATTCTATATAATCATATGTTTGTTGTTGCACTAGGTCTATGCCTGGAGATCCTCTGCTGGGGCTGCCTTCGAAATATTGTTCAGAAGAATTTTGAGGATTGTGTGTAAATGAAACATTATCAAGAGATGGTATTGGGGTTTCTTCTTCTAGATTTATGAACTCTGTTCTCTTTGATGATATCTTCTTTACCATGCCTCGGAGTCTAGAGTTCCTTCTAAGTTGTAGAGGGCTTATGTTCTCCTTCTTTGTACCCTTTTTCTCCTTTCCTATCTTTTCTTTTCTCTTGATTTGTTTCCTAAGCTCTGCCAATTTTTCAGACAATAATTGTTCATCATCTTGTTGTAATGAAGATTCAAGTTTGTTTCTAGTAATTCCACCAACTTTCTTTTTCATCTTCCCTTTTTTCTTGATTTGCTCCCTAATCTCTGTCAATTTTTCAGAGACTAGCTCTTCATCATTTTTCTGTGTTGAGGATTCATGTTTGCTTTGAATGGTTATACCGATCTTCTTTCTCCTACTCCTTCTGACATTACCCTCTTCAGGTGATTCTGGTGCCCCTTGGAAATAGTTTCTTATCAAGAAATTTTCCCAAGTATCTCCTATTCTTTTCAAATGAAACTCAACCAGTATTTTTACCAACCCATGATGGTACATGGTTGTGTCTAGGAATTCTATTTTCTTATGTACATTTGAATCCATCCTTCCTAAACTGTTTAGCAGGAAGAAAGGGAGATTGGTGTCTCCATTTTCTAGAAAGTTCATTAATAAACATATATGATAGACATACATGCACCCGAATCTCCCCTCACAGGTAATGAATTTTTGTAATATCAAAAGCATGCTTTTCCATTTACTTTTAAGTGTTGAAATAGCAATTCCTTTTCTAAACACAAAGACATCCACACTTGGGTTCCTGAGGATTAATTTCCATGATTCACTGTGGAATTCCTTGTTTTTGAACCATCTTTCACCATGTCTTGGAAGTTCTGTAGCCTCTGCTGTGTAGGATTCTGTTACTACAAACTTAATGTCTCCAATTTCTACTTTTGTGCCATCAAATGATCTAGCAAAAGATTTTGTGATCTCTTTGTGGAAGCCATCAAATTTTTCAATGAAATTGAGCCATCCAGCCTTTTGCAGCATCTCTTTGAGTTGTGGGAATCCCTCCATATATTTTGCTCCTACTGACTCTGTCCCGACAATGAGTCCCATGGCTTCTGTTTTCTCAAAATTTCTTAACCTCCAAAATTACTCTCTTGATCTATGAAATGGATTGTCTGCGAGTATGGTGAAAAAGAACTACGGGTTTGCGTGGAATAAGTAGACGGTGAAGGTTAGAGACATGGATATGTTGGTCACTTCGTAGTCATGACCGTTAACATATGGAGTTATTAGGGACCATTTAGGTACAAAGTATGGAGAGTGTAGCGGAGATGTGGTATGATGAAGTTATTATGGATTGTTTGATATTGAGTATGGAAGATGTGGAAGAGATGTGGTATGATGAAGTGACAGTGAAATCAAATGATAACTCGTTAAGGAGATATACGGTTGTTCATATTATACATGCCTTATGTTTTTAACTTGTTGTTTGAAATAAATTTGCATTTTACCTTTAGAACTTAACCTTTTGCTGGATAACTCTTTTGTTGTTGATCCATAGGTACCTTTAGCATGTTTGGTCTCCAAAACTTGATCCTTCAATTTCCTGCATTCATGATTTATTTGTGAGATGTACAATTGTGCCAGAGCTGATAAGTAAGTTGTAGTTGCATAATCAAATTGGCTGCAGAATGGAATCAACTGCAGAATGTGAAAGGAATGAAAAGTGAAGTATGGCTATGGAATATGAGTGTAAAAATGAAATGGAAATGGGTTATGACAGTGAGATGAAATGAGATGTAAAATAAAATGGGAAATAGGGTGAAATGGAGTAACACTGTATAAATAAAACGTAAATGGAATGTGATAGTGAGATGAAATGGAACTTTAAAATAAAATGAAAACACAATGAGATGGAATGAGACTATGAATTTGCAGACTCTAAACTGCAAATAAATGTAGCTTTTTGTCACTACTTATTACAAAAAGGGAATGGAAAATATAGGATGTCAGAAATATTTGATTTTCACCCTAAATTTTCTATATAAGTATGCCAATCAATGATTAGTTTCCAAACTCATACAGTTTATTATTTTTTTATATTTTATATTTTATTTTTTTCATCATTTGTTTTTAGGAAAAATAAATACTAAGTTAGTGGAGAAGAAGAATTCTTCTTCACTAGCTTCATTTAAGAGTTATTCTGGAAAATATTAATGAACTCCTCTCTTGAAATTGGTTTCTAATATATCTTCAAACGATGACCATTCACAAGAAGAGGTATTTTGCTTCCATTTATTGTCCTTATCCTTACTGCTCCATTGTTAAAAACTTCTTCAATCTCATATGGCCCAAGCCAATGAGTCTGAAACTTCCCTTGAAAATATTTGAATTTTGAATCGAACAAAAGTGCCCAATCTCCTACTTGAAACTTCTTCTCCTTGATATATTTATCATGCAATTTAGCCCTCTGCTGTTGGACTATACTGGTTCTTTGAACTGCATATTGCCTGATTTTACCAAGCTCATTGAGTTGCTCCAATCTATGCCTTTGCACCTCTGATAAATCCAGTCCCAATTGGACTGCCATCTTGAAGGTTTTGATTTGAAACTCTATAGGGAACAGGACTTGTTTCCCATAAACAAGTTCATAGAGTGTGTGTCCCGTTGTGTTCCTCCATGTAGTTCTATAAGCCCATAAGGCTTCAGGAAGCCTTTCTACCCAATCTCTTCTATGTAGATGCACAGTCTTAGTGAGAATTCCTTCAATAACCTTATTTGTAAATTCAACTTGACCATTTTCTTGTGGATGGTAGGGGGTAGATTTCCTATGTTTGATCTTGTAATCTTCCACAAGACTCTTCACCATTTTAGATGTAAATTGAGATCCATGATCTGTCACAATTTCTCTTGGAACACTAAAACGAGTGATGTCCTCAAAAAGAAAATTAACTACAAATTGTTCATTAGCAAAAGGTAATTCTTTAGCCTCTACCCATTTAGTGACATAAGCAGTGCATACCAATATATACTTCTTTTGCTTAGATGGGGGATTAATTAGTCCAACAAAATCTAAGGCCCATTTCAAAAGGTTCAATGAGTGCCTGAATTTGTAGTGGCATTTCATTTGAAGAAGCAGGTTTTCCTACACTTTGGCAGCTATCACACCTCCTGACATTTTCTTTGGCATCTTTACAGATGGATGGCCAATAATATCCTAAAGAAAGGATTTTATAGGCTATCCTCTTGTCAGCAAAGTGTCCACCACACAGTTCATCATCACATACCTTAAGAATCTCAGGCATTTCATCTTCCCTAACACATCTTCTGATCATGATATTTGGACCTGTTTTATACAATTCATTAGTGATCCATGAGTATATTGCACTTATTTGAATGATTTTTCTTTTCTCTCTAGGAAACAAATGTGAAGGCAACTTCCCTGTGACTAAGTAATTGGCAATATCCGCAAACCAAGGGGTCTGAGTAGTCACTACAAAAAGATATTCATCAGGAAATTTATCTTCAACCGAAGTGTCATCTTTGATATTTTGAATTCTAGACAAGAAATTAGCAATTGTGTTTTGTTTTCCAGGTCTATCTAGCACAATAATATTGAATTCTTGCAAGAGTAATAGCCATCTTGTAACTCTGCCATTAGTAATAGGTTTATTCATTAAGTATCTAATTTCAGAGTGATCTATATGAACAAAAGTTTCATAACTTGTTATATAATGTCTGAACTTATTGATGGCATGCACAACAACTAAGAATTCCTTTTCAGTTACAGTATAATTTAACTCAGTGGGAGTCAAATTCTTACTTGTATAGTAGATGGCATTGGGAACCAAATCTTTTTGTCCTAATACAGCTCCCAGAGTTGTATCTGAAGCATCTATTGAAATGTGAAAAGGTAGTTTCCAATTTGGACCTCTCAAGATGGGTGCTTCAGAAATTTTTGTTTTTAAAGTGTCAAATGCTAAGTGGCAATCAGGATTTCAATTGAATTCACAATCCTTGGTGAATAATTTGAAGAGTGGGGATGTTATTTTAGTGAAATTTTCTATAAATCGTCTATAGTGTCCTGTAAATCCTAGAAAACTTCTAACATCCTTTTGGCAATTTGGAATTGATAATTTGGAGATGACTTCAACTTTTGATTTATCAGCTTTAATTCCATCTCCTGAAATGTGATGTCCTAAAACAATCCCTTCTGTAAACATCATAAAACATTTTTCATGGCTTAGTGAAAGGTTTGTTTCCTTACATCTTTTAAGAACTTTTTCCAAATTTTCCAAAGCTTCTTCAAATGTGTTCCCATAGACTGTAAAGTCATCCATATATACGTCTACACAATCATGTATTAGATTAGAAAAAGTTCCTAGTACTGCTCTTTGGAATGTTGCAGGTGCATTACATAATCCAAAAGGAAGTACTCGGTAGGCATAGGTTCTCATGGATAGGTAAATGTGGTTTTATCTTGATCTTCAGGTGCCACCTGCATTTGATTATAACCACTAAAACCATCAAAGAATGAGAAATATTTCTTGCCTGCTAATGTATCTAACACTTGATCTATAAAGGGTAAAGGAAAATGATATTTAAGGGTAGCTTTATTCAATTCTCAATAATCAATGCACACCCTCCATTTACCATTCTTTTTAGGCACAATCACTAAAGGGGAAACCCATTGGTTGTCTGAAATTAGGTAAATGAAGTTTACATTCAACTGTTTTTGCAGCTCTTCTTTCACAGTTTCCTTAAGATTTGGATTCATCCTTCTTTGAGGTTGTCTGATAGGTTGACAATTTTCCTCAATGTAGATGTGATGTATACAAATCTTAGGACTAATTCCTTTCATGTCAGTATATTCCCATGCATATGCAACAAAATGTTGTTGTAATGTTTTGATTAGCTTTTCCTGTTGTAATTTCTCCAAGTTATTGTTTATGTTCAATGTTCTCCCTAGAAATATTTCAATTGTAGAGCTACCAAATTCTTCCATAGAATAAAGAGACATATGCCTAGATGACAAATATTCAATATTGGATTTTTCTTGGAATTGATCATGTTCATATTCTGGAGATGATTCAAAATTTTCCATTGTATTCAAGATTTGACTATCTTCAATAATATCTGAAATAGTAAAGAGAGGTTGAATGTCATTTTCATCATCAATCCATTCTTTGTGATCTATTTCTGTGATTGTTCTTGCTGGAGGATATAGAGTGAATTTCTTTGTTGAATTCCCATCAGAAATACACATGTCACTAGATCTACAGCTAATGAAAGCATCAGTTGTGGCCAACCAAGGTCTTCCTAATATAAGCGGATGTCCTCCTAGATTGTTCTTGGGGGTTAAGATCATAAAATCAACGGGATATTCCCAAGAATCTAAGGACACTGAAATATCTTCTAACACACCATCTGGTTTGATTACAAATCTATCTGCTAATTACAGTAATGTAGGTGTGTAAAGAAGATTAGGAAGCTTGAGTTGTTCCATGGTTTGTTTGCTTATGATGTTTATTGCTGCTCCTAAATCAAGCAATGTATTCGGAATTTCAACTCCATTGATATGTGTTTTCACAATTGGACTTCCTGGATCTACGTATTTTTGTATGGCAATTTTTCCTATCATTATATCTGCTATTTTTCCTACCATGTGAATTCTTTTTGTTTCATTTACTTTTCTTCCTGGTTTCTTTATGCTCAAATCCTTTATTGTTTTAGCTAGGATTGAAATCTCCTTAATGGCTTGTAACAAAGGGATTTTGATACATACATTTTTCAATTCATCCAGAAAATCATAATTAGGCAACATAATTTGCTTTTCTACACCTCTATCAACTTTTAATCTTTCAGGAAAAGGAGGTGCAGAAGTAGGTATTGGTTGCTCAGTGATAGGAGTTGAGTTCATTGGTTCTTTCTATTTTTCTTTTCAGTATTTTGGTTTTGGAGAGATGTTCCTTCAAAACTTTTATTGGGTTGTAGAGAATCTTCCTCAGAATTGTCTTGTTCCTGAATAACTACAGAAGGCCTTTCCTTTTCTAATATCCTACCAGATCTTAGTTGAACATCATTGAGATCTAGAGGAGTGATCATATAAGTTGGAAATTGTTGTCTTTCCACCATGTAAGTATTATGAGGATTTTTATTGTTGGGGTTTGGTAATGGTTGGGCAGGTAGTTGATTTGGTCTCCGCTGATATGGTAGTAAGAGTTGAGAATTTTGGTTTTGTTGTGGAATTTGTTGCATAATTTGTTGTGGAAATGCTGGTGAAAGTTGAGGGTTATGATTTTGAAGTTGTGGTTGCTAATTTTGTTGTGGAATTTGTGAGGGAGGATAAATCGGATATGATGGAGGATATTGATAATATTGAGAAAATCTTCCATAAGGATTTTGTATTCCTTGAGGCCAAGGTTGAGATTGAGATTGAAGTTGAGGTTGAGGTTGAGGCCAAGGTTGCTGCCAAGAATTCCAATTTGGCGGGGGCTGAAGATACATTTGATTGTTAAATCCCTGATTTTGTGGCCCCTGCCAAGGTCTTCTAGAGACAAAGCAAAGAGATTCTGCCGAATTTGGAATTGTTTCTTCTTGAAAAATAGCCTTAAGACCTGGAATTGAAGGACAACCCTTGGTCTCGTGGTTTTCTGAATGAATCACACAAGTCTCAATGATTTTTGCATCCAAAGGGCATTCTCTTAAAGCGTGTTTTTTTCTGCATTTGGGACAGAAAATAGTTAAAGCATCAGTCTCGGTTTTCTGCTTGTTTTGCAACTTAAGGGCATCTATTTGCTCACTAAGGCTTCCTAGAATATATGTTTTTAATTCATCAAACATATTCCCAATTTCTACCCTACTCACTAATCCAGTTGCAGATTTATTTTCTCTAACGAGAGAAGGATCTCTTGGACCTTTCCCAGTTTTGGATTCCCCCCTTGAGAGATGAACACATAATTCTCCTATGTCATTTAATGGGAGTTGAGAGATATCTCCCTTCCCCATCATGTTAAGGATATCTACCCACTCATCTCTAATGGATTTTAATAGAAGAGCTTTTAAGGTATCTTCATCTAAATTATCCATCTTTTCTCTTTTCAAGTTATAATTGAATCTCTTAATTAATTCCTCTAAATTTTCGCCCTCTCTTTGCATCATTTTGAACACTTCATCCTTGTGATTGGTAGGCATGCAATAATCCAAATACTTGTTCAAAAACACTTTCTTCATGTCATTCCATGTTCTAATGGATTGAGTGACCAACCCCATGAACCACTTCAAAGCAGCTCCTTTCAATGTTGAAGGAAACAACTTAAGTTTTTTAGAGTCTTCTAAGTAATCATAGGTTCTGCACAAGACTTCAAACTCAAATAAAAATGTTTCAGGATCCTCATAGGATAGAAGGTGAGATATTTTTCATTGTGGCATTTGTTTCTTCATCAACTATAGGGAATCCAAAGAATTATCTATTTCCCTATTTCCTCTGCCTCATCCATTATTTCCTCTACCCCCTCTTCCAAATAGTGTGAATTCTCCATCCTCTCCTTCTTTGGCCATTATAGTTTCTTCATAGTCAGTATAAGGTTCAACCTGCAAGGTTACTTTCTCTTCCTCTGGTTCCTCTATTAATGGTATGTGGGAGAGAGGTTCTAATTCTTCTTCCTCACTAGGTATTCCTAATTCTTCAACTAAAATGTGCTCCCCTGTGGAGGTGAAAAGGGTTACTCCTCCTGTTGGAGACCCAAGATTTTTGTCCTCTATGACTGCCTCAGTAGATGAAATAAGAGATCCTTTTGATTGGATTTCTGACCTTAGAACTTCAGGAGTTCAATGGCTAGGAATATGAGCTTGAGATGGAGGTGTATCTCTTCTTGTTCTTGGTGGAGTAGGTGGTGTTGTAGGAATTGAACTCCTGCCTCCAGCTATAAATCTACCCCTAGAGTCTCTTTCTCTATGCATATCATTTTTTTTTAATGTAAGATATGAGGTTACCTAATTACACTTCCTCGGTAACGGCACTAAAATGTTTAGTCAATTTACTGTCCTAAATTGTTTGCATGAATTATCAACCGAGGTTTGTACGTTGATGAAGTGTAGTGAACCTATATCTGCTTAGTTAACCCTTCCTACTTCGTTGTTTTGTATTCTTATATTGTTTTGGGGGTTTCTGTTCTTTGATTCCTAATGATGTACAACCGAACTATGAGAAACTAGATCTAAACTTCCTAAAGGTGAACCAAGAGCTTAAAACTAGTTAAAATCGAAGTTAAAAGAAGGAAAAACAGAGCATTTGTCCTATCTTGTCATTAATCCTAAGTCATGAATCTAATTCTTAAAATTAAAAGGTGAAGTTGTAAGGTATGTTGAAATAAATACAGAGAATCAAATTAACTGAAGCACTTCTAGTTACTCTAACCTTCAATTTTGAAAGATAACCTTCTTGAGATGGAATACAAGCAACTTTCTATACTTCATGATCTAGAGAACTAAATAAAAACATGCAGAAGGTAACTGATTGGTTTCAACCATTGTGTAGAGTGAATGTTTAACCATTTATTTTAGGATGGGTATCAGCTTGAAATGGTGATCAAAAACATTCATTAACACAATGTATTGGCGATATAAACTAGAAAACAAATAACAAAAACAGTGAGTAAACTAGTCAAGAATGCATTCTTATTACTTTCAACTTTACTCTGTTTAGAAACAAAGTCGTTTCCTTTTATGAAATGGGTAGGAGAAACAAGACTGCACAATTGAGTTCTAACATTATGCTAGTGATCAAAACTAAAAGAAATCAAACTACAAGAAATCAACCTAAGTTAGAAATACTGCTAAAAGCAAATGGTGAAATTAAAGCTAAACAGAAAACAAATGGAAAGAAAACCTCCTTCAGTGCAGGGGCCCTCTGCAACTGATTGGGTTGAGCTGCTAACTAATTGAAAATTCTCTTTCAAACGATCATTGGTCAACACATGACTTTTTATTATAAACAGGAACAAAGTCCAAAAATACAAAGCTGAGAGTCTGAACTTAATATATCAAAAATCTTTGAACCTCTATCAGTTCTGTACAACCAGTATTTAAAAGAAAATATTCATAACTTTCTTTGGGGAAAATTAGCCACAGGTGGCCTACACGTATCACCACAGGACTGCGTAAATGTTTGATCAGCTACAGGTGACTTGAATTCAAGCGAGATGTTTGCACAGAGCCGTTAACACAGGTGGCTGATCTGAGTTAATGCTGCAACAAAACTATTGGATTTATTAATTAACCACGAAAGAGTAGAAAAAGAGTCATATTGCTTCTGGGTTTCATATGTTTGACTCTGTTAGCGCTTGGAATTCACCTAGGCTGAGATAGACAAACTCTCAAGGCTACATCAAACCATTTCACCTCGTAGCTAGCCCTACGAGGTATGAGAAGGCTCTCTCGGGTCAGATTCGGTAGATCTTTCGATATGATAAGCTGACCAATTAGAAATAAAGATCTTAGGCTAGTAAATTGATATAGGGGTTTGCTTGGGGTTTTTATTTAAATGACGGGGCTTTTCTGGGCTGAATGGGCAAGATCACAGTTTGAAACAGAAAAATATAATGAACAACACAGATTATTAACGGAGGCAAGGTAGGAATGAAATTTAGCATCAAATCTAGATTTTAATGGGATGGAAAGACTGGTGAGGAGCTAAGGAGGGCAGACAATAACTCTGAATCCTCCTTAAACAGAAGAAAACATCGAATGTGAGCAAATTTATAGGATTAGCATATAATACTGTGAATTCCTACCTAATCACTTCATTTGCTCAATTAGATATGATCATGAGGTGAATGAAACATGACAGTCTAAAAGTTTACATATGAGACAAAGGAAAACCTATGCTAAATCAACATACCACATGAATCTCAGCAAACAGAGCTGTGAAATTCCATTAAATTCTCTGCCACAAACTGTACAAGAAAGCTCTGCTATGCCCCAGCAGCTCCCAGCACTCAGCACTCAGAAAAAATCTCCCCTCACTCTAACTCTTTACAAAAAAACAAAAATTTTAATACAATAAAAACTAATAAAATGCTGCCCAAAACAGGGGCGCTGTTACAACTCAATCCATGAAAATAGAAAAGGATCCTCCATCTGTTTCCAAAGATAGCACAGTCCTCCATTATTCCAGCGTGAAGATTTCGAATGGCCCATGAAAACTGGCTGATGATAGAAATAGGTAATCGCACCTTTGAATGCCACTTTGCAACGATTGCCACGTTACTGATATATTTAATTCATATGCAGAAGGTTCTATAAAACAACGACTTATGTATAAAAACTCAATGCGGTTTAAAATCCTTTGATGGCCACTTAAAGATATTAACTTGGGCGTAGATCCACCTGGAGATTTAACTGAAGCTATTAATAGAAGATCAAATCTTATGTTTCTGTTATGTAGGCTCCCATTGATGACACAATCCTCCCATGTTGACAACTGGCCAGCCACGCGGTCTTTACATCGCATACCACTCTGGAAGATGGCTTCTGCCAAAATGGAATGATGACCGCTGAAAAGATGTTTGCCACTTTACGGAAATCGCCATATCAATGTCTCTCTGAAAATCCTCTAATTGACTAATAAACCGGAGCTGATCCTGTTGAATCGGAACTGAAGATAAAATAGGCGAATTGACCCTGTTTTTCTGCTATGTTTTCATTAAAAATATAATCTAAATGGGAAAAGACTGCTCTTATTCCATAACGTTCCTGTTTCCATTGACCCTAATCGAGAATCTCCAATTTTATATGAGATAATTTGTGCTCCTGGTGCAATTCCATTCAGCAAATGCTCCTCTGGATGGTAAGCAGCAGTAATGCCAGCTACATGTGTACCATGAGGAGAACAATCTGTGACAATACTAAGGATGCTACCATCATTATAGATATTTACTGAAACAGTACAAGCATCCAATTTGCTAAACACATCATACTTCCGCTCGATCCTGTAATTTGTTAAAGGAGTGAAATTTGCAAGTTTTCCATGTTCCGGATCCTCCTCAAGGTCTTGTGTGTCAATTGCTGCTCTCCATACACTGCCGTCATACCATACAACAACATCTATTATTGGGCCCTTGTCTTCATAGCAATCCACTTGTTTCTGAAGATAATCAACTCTGTTTTGAAGATCTTCACGCTCCTTTTTTAATGTGCTACTGCCAGGTTTAGGGTATTTCTGATTAAATACCGTGAGCTTACTTAAAGCCTCCAGTGCGAACCCATTCTGGGCAAACTCTGCTTTGATTTGTTGATCCATAAGGGTGTGTGAAACAGTGCGCAAGACCCGGCAAATTTGTGTTATTTGGCTTTCCATCGGACGTAACAAATCTACAGGGCATAGAGGATCATTCTCATCCACTATAAACAACACCGGTATTTTCAGCTGAGAAGCCAAGGATGGATCAAATCTCGTTCCATAAAATCGAACAGCTGTACCAAAATGAGATTGTGTGTCTTTAGCCAGAGTTTCAACTAAGCGGCCACCTCCAAAACAGAATCCTACCATGCCCATTTTGTCTGCTATTCCAGTTGCACTAAACTCATCTAAAAGCCATTTTGCAGATATGTCGATGTCACTCAACTCTCTGTGGTAGATGTTTTCCATGCCAAATTTGCTTTGAGGTCTATCCTTGTTCCAAGGTTCTCCTCGGGAAAAGTCTTTTGAGGATCTGCGTTTGGCTTGTCACATTTGTTGATTGCAACCACAACAGGAAAATTTGCTGCTTGAGCATGAGCCATGGCTTCACGAGTTTGAGGCATGATACCATCATCAGCAGCCAACACAAGCACCACTATATCTGTAACTGCCACTCCCCTTGCTCGCATGGCACTGAAGGCAGCGTGACCAGGGGTGTCCAAAAAGTAAGCGATGCTCCAGATGACATGTTTCACAACAAAGGCCCCTAGATGCACTTATCTATAGGTGTAACTAAAATACCAGCACCATTTACATCTTTAACAACATTCTCCAGGTACCAATCACAGATAATTGAAATCGTTGTGCCTGAGTTCTATACAGGTTTCTCAAAAATACGCAAACCATGTATGAGTCCAGAAAATGCCTCACACAACAACACCTCCCGCATACCCTGAGTTAAAACCATACTTACATGCTGTTCAACCAGATGAACTATATTCATATGACGGTGAACCAATAATTCTTTCAACCACAACGTATGTGTCCACATTGAAGTAAGGCCTGTATGTTGCAACGCTAAAAACACCCTTCCAGCCAGGTCAATAAAAGAACGCTTCCCAATTGCCCTGTTTAATAAATTAATAAAAAGCTAATCAACATGTTCCAGAAGGCACTTTGCAATCACAAATTCCTCTGCCATCGTATGTGCTGGATGACACATTAAATTGATGCCATTGTAGCCAAGATAAATTTCTTATTCGGATAAAGACAAAACTCAACGCATGGTAGCACAAACCTGGTGGCTTTTATATAACCAATTCGATTTTTCCACATGGAAGGCACTTTGCCAACAGTAAATCAACATCTCTTCGAGATTGACAGAATCTAAGAAACCGGTCAACTATGAAGAAAAAGATCCCTCCTGCTGCTGGACAGTTCTGAATGCTGCATATTCCCATTCGATGGCTCTTTGTGTTTCGAAATATTGGTTTTTCGCAAGTCCCAACCACAAAAATTGCAATCATCAGCACCACTATACAAGATATCATGCTGCTGGGAGTTATAAGCAACGGTCCAGACTTCAAACATGTGAGCTTTCCAAGTGTGTTCTATTTGCATCTGAGCTTCGCTCAAACTGACAACTGAAACTAAACCATCTGAAAGGCCTACTGCAATATTTGAAGAAAGGCTAGCATCAAACTGGTCCCAATCCACAGTAAGGCACATTAAAAAGCAACTAACATTCTCACTCACAAGTTCCTTTATCTTAACATTGTCAGTCACCTGAACTTCATCTTCAGACATCATCCCTGAAGTTTCTAGACAATAAGTTGTCAAGTTACCATGTGAATCAGCTTGTAGAAGATGAGGCTGCATGTTCCCTTTCCTTGGTCTCCATTTGATATCAAAAATTCCTGAAGTTTTAATCTTCTGAAGAAACTTGAGGTGTGCTTTGCCATGAATTGAGAACAGAGATAAAATTCCAACATGACAAGGCTGAGAACTTTCCTGTAATGTATAGGTTGCATCAGCATTACCATCTAGATGAATGCATGTTACGTCCATTCTTGATGCCAAAAGTCAGACCAGATTTTATAAATGGACATGATTGCTGATGATGTTTTGTTTTCTTTTTTACTTTAACAGAGGTAGGAGCTTGAAGTCGCTGCTAGTTGAATAGCTGTAGATAAATTACATAATCTGAAACAACACATTAATGATTTCTTCTTCAAAACAGGGTTTTGAAGAAGAATCAATCTCTGAGATGAGACGGAGTCTAACAGACTCCACCTTTGACTATGGTCTTGATATTGCTTTCTTATTGATCTGGGCTGAGTGACTAGGATAGAATCCATGTGGAGATGATTCTAGAGATACCCATGTGGCCAGTTTCTTCGTTTAACACTTGGAACCTACTAGACCATGGAAGTAGCTACAAAATACACAGTTAGCAACAGAATAGGTTGCGTTCTGTAGCCAATTTGCAAAAACTTATTCAAATAGAAAAACATAAAAACATAACATGTCAATCATTTAATGCCCTCCTTAAGACAAAATCCATCATTTATCATTGATGGGGATCAGTAATCCTATGGAAAAGCAAGGGAAAGAAGTGAGAAAAGTTGTCAAGGAGAGGGTAATTTTGAGGTTCAACACTACCTATAACAAAGACCAATCAACTACATGATTAACATCTTGTATGTATCTTTTAAGCAATGAAACATGAAAGACATCATGAACTCTTATTGATGGATGCGGGCCATCCTATAGGCCATTGGCCCTATTCTTTCAAGCACTTCAAATGGCCCACAAAATCATGGTGCTAGATTGGCACATGACCCAAATTTTAAGGATCTCTTATTGGGTCTGACTCATAGGAAGACATGTTCCCCAACTTGGAATTCATTGTGAAACCTATGTTGGTCTACATAGCTCTTTTTCCTATTATGCACTACCTTTAAGTTCCACTTAATAGCTTGCATTTCTTGTTCCATGTCCTTTAACATATCAGGCCCAATAAGGACCCTATTCATTGGATCATTCCAACTGATAAGATTATTACAACTCCTCCCATAAAGTGCTTCAAATCGGTCCATTTTTAGTGATTCTTGGTACCCATTATTGTATGAAAACTCTACAAGTGGAAGATATTCTTGCCACTTCCTTGGTTGGTGCATAACATACATCCTTAACATGTCCTCAAGAATTATATTAGTTCTTTATTTTTTTCCCATCAGTCTATGGGTGGTAAATTGTGCTAAATTCCAACTCGGTTCCCAATCCTACAAATAGCTCTCTCCATAACTTTGAAGTGAACTTGGAATCTCTATATGAGATAATATTCTTAGGAAATCCACGCAATCCCACAATCTCCTTAATGAAGATTTGACCCACCTCAATAACTAAAATTTTAGACATAATAGTTACAAAGTGAGCCACCTTGCTCAACTTGTTAACCACTACCATGATTGCATCATGCGGCTTGGAAGTCTTTGGTAACCCTATAATGAAATCCATATTTCATAATGGGAATGGGCTACAATAAGCCAGTTGGGTGTTTGCACTCAATCTTCACTTGTTGACACTCTATGCACTTGGAGATGAACTCAACCGCCTCCCTTTTCAAGTTGGGACAATAGCAAAATTTCTTAATGGTTGTAAGAGCCTTTTGAAATGCAGGTGACCAGAGTATGGCTTTGCATGAAATTCTTTTAGTATGCGTTTCTTCAAGTCATTGTCATTTGGTACATAGATTTGGTTTTTGAATCTAATCAGTCCATCATTTGTAAGGAAATATTCCTTATCCTTTTCACCTTCACATGCTTGTTGCAATTTCTCTTTCAGCTATTGAATTTTTCATCCCACTGACCAACATTTTTTATCTTCTCTTCAAGATCAATTCCATAGAACTTATGGCTGCTATGTAGTTCATTTTCACTATCCTGTTGAGTGTATCAACCACTTTTCTCTCTTCTCCTTTTATATATTTGATCTCAAAATCAAATTCACTAAGTGTGGCCAACCATCTAGCTTGCCTTGCATTTAACTTGGGTTGTTCAAAGAAATATTTAAGTCCTCCATGATCAATCATTAGAGTAAATCTTTTGTCAAGGAGGCAATGTCTCCACATTTTTAATGCATGGATGATGGCAGCCAATTCCAAGTCATGTGTTACGTAGTTCTGATCATGTTCATTCAGTTTATGAGATTCATAACATACCACTTAGCCTTCATGGATCAAGACTCCACCAAGCCCCTCCTTGCAAGCATCTATGCAAACCACAAAATCCTTTTCTGGGTTTCCAATTCTTACTAGTGCATTGGTTAACAACTGCTTCAACGGATTGAAGCTTGTTGCATAGTCAACTGTCCATTCAAACTTCTTCCCCTTCTTTTGCAATGCAGTAATTAAGTGGCCAATCTTGGAGAAGTTCTTGATCAACATCTTGTAATAGCTTGCCAGTCCCATGAAATGCCTCACTTTAGCCACATTCTTAGGTGTTGGCCATTCCATGATGGCCTTAATCATTTATGTATCAGTTGCTACTCCCTCCTTTGAGACAATATGTCACAAGTAATGGATTTGTGACTGAAAGAAGTCTCATTTACTAACCTTTGCATAAAGTTTATGCTCTCTTAAAAATTGTAGTATTGTGGCTAAATTATCTTCATGTTCCTCCTTGGTCATTGAATAGATCAAAATTTCATAAAAAAGAAACCACTACAATTCTGTCCAAGTAGGGGTGCAACACACTATTCATCAAGCACGTGAAAGTTGTAGGGGAATTGGTAAACCCAAAGGGCACTAACACAAACTTGTAATGCCCATATCTCATTTTGAAGGTTTTTTTATGGATATCCTCATCCTTAGTGCACACTAGATGATAGCTTGATCTCATATCAATCTTGGAGAAAATTGTTTCTCCTCTTAACTGATCGAACAGATCATCAATCCACAGCAAGGGATATTATTCTTGATGGTCACCTTGTTCAAATGTTTATACTCAATAGAAAACTTAAGTGTTTCGTCCTTCTTCTTCACGAACATAACTAGTGCTCCCCATAGATACATGCTTGGCCTCATGTAGCCCTTGTCTAGCATCTTCTTGAGCTATAGCTTCAACTCAACTAATTCTAGAGTGCTCATTCTATATGGCACCTTTAATATTGGGGTTGCTCCTGGCATTAATTCAATAGAGAAATCCACCTCTCTATGAGGAGGCAACACAATAATTTATTTAGGAAAAACATTTGAGAACTATTTTAAAACAGGCAAATTTCTCATAACATCATTGTGATCATTCTCGATTGCACAATTAGCTTCAACATTGTTGGATATTTGGAAAACAAATAAAAGACATCCCTTTTTGTGACTTCTTTTGGCTTGCATAGTCGAAATTAATCTCACATAAGTGGGTTTCATCTTTCCCCACAATACTTTATTCTCTATAACTTCATCAAGGCATCAGATGGTCTTCTCAAAACAATCTACCTTGGTTCGATGAAAGTACAATTAGTCCATACCCAACAATATGTTATATGCTCCCAATGGTAGCACATTGAGATTTGTAATAGTTGGCATCCCATTCAATTCAATTGTGAAATCCCTCACCCAATGTTAAATTCTTCTTTTCATTCTCATGGCCAGTTGAACTAGCCAAGACTCATTCTGTGCTTCCTTCTTTAGTGTGCATTTCTCAATAATAGAAGCACTGATGTGAATAAAATTTGAACCAGGGTCAATAAAAATTGATTTTGTTTTTTGTCACAAAGCTTACCTTCCATCTCTATAATCATTACATGGTAATTAGCTTGATGATTATCCATTGTTGCATAAACTATAGGTATATTCTGAGCCATTTCCATGACTGTCTTTGCTTCCTGTGCATTATATATTCTCGGACCAATGAGCTCGTGTTGTGGGAAATATTTCCTTAAGTAATTCCTCCACAAGTCCAACACTTATATGGACCTTTCTCATAACTCTTGGCTTCTTCTTGAGTATAATGACCTTTGCCAATAATGTTAGACCTTTATTAATGTTCTTGATTAACAGGGGTCATACTCATTCCCTTAGTTTATTTTTGCCCTTTTACTTTAAACTTATCATTTCCTTTGAATCTTGAGTCTAGTTTATACTCAAGTCTACGCCTAGACTTTTCATAGCAATACTTCAATTTTTTCATTGCATTTTCCAATGTATTGGGCTCATCCAACTTAGTTCTATCCTTGAAGGATTGTGGTAGTCCACTGACATACCTCTAAATATTTTCTTTTTCTTCCTTAAGGTAGGCAACATACCTTAACAGCTCTAAGAATTTGGTGGTATACTCATAATCTATAATTTGACCCAATCTGAGCTCATAGAACTCCTTTGCATTGTTTTCAAAGCATCTTTCAGATAGATACTTGTCCCTGAAATATTCCTCAAACTCCTTTCAAGACAACTCTTATTCTCTTATGCCCTTTACATTTTTTAGGTCTTCCCACCATATTTTAGCCTTGCTTTTAGGTTGAAGGTAGATACCTTTGCTTTCATGTTCTTTAAATAATCATGAATTCAGAAGAACTTCATTCCCAGTAGCCAGGCTTCTGCATCTTTTGATTTCTTCATTTCACCATCAAGTATAGAAGGCTCGACCTTCTTAAACTCCTTTGGTACATTCTCTATTTCCCTTATTTTTCCATGATGATGATGATAATGATGACGATGATGTGGCCTCTTGTAGGTATTCTCATATTATTATTCATGGTTGGTTAAATCCTTTTCAGGAGTACTTAGTAGAGTGCCTCTTTTCACAATGTCTTCATTGAACAACATGTGCCTCTTTCTAGATCTACTCTCATTTGCTCCATTAGTTCTTTCTTCTTGCCCCAAATAGTTTTGCATGTCCCTATGGTTGATCCCAAACTAATGTTTCCTTTGCCTTTGCAAATTTGATAGGCTTTGCAATATGATTGCATCGACTTCTGCTTGTTTCTCCTACACTTTGACAAGCCTCTCATTGTTAGTGTTACAACTCCTTATTTTTGTTCTCAAACGTGTCCATCCAATTAGGAGAGTCTACCCCTCCTCTCTGTCCAACTGATATTTCCTCTTCATCTTTCCTTCCTTCTTCATATCCATGCTATGATTGATCAGAGCTATACTCCACCATTATACTATTCATTCCTTGGTCCTTTGGTTCTATAATGTACCATCATTTGTTGTTCATGTGGTCTTTAGCCTTCATGTGTTGTCATGCACATACATAATTTTTAGATTCTAACAAATATTAATGTGTAATAAACATTGTCACCTTGGCTTGTTATTGGAAATATGTTGGTGTAAAGCTAGCTGCAACATTACAATTCAATTAGTGCATTAGTATCAATAAAATCATATCCAATCATTAATATCATGCTACATGCATATCTTCATCACCATGAGACACACCAACAGTGATTATGATCAATCCACACAATTGTTTCTAATGCTTATCATGCAGCATTAAGGCCTCATTGAATCTTCAAAGGTCGAGGGTCAAACCTTTGCTTGTTAATTATGTGATAGAGCCCATCTAGTCCAAGTGTTGAACTAAGAATCTCTGATACCATTTTGTAACATATTCCCAACTATCTATATCCCCTACTAAGGTTAGAAGGTGGTAGTTACTAATCCAACCCAACCTCCAAAGTCTGTTTATGGAAATGGGGTCTAAATTTTTCGACATTTTTCAACTTCCTTACAACAAGAGACATATTACATTGTTGTGTTTGTCTTATCGAGACTTTTCCAATGATATAAATTTTGCTCCAATCTGGCTCTTAGATCAAAATATATGGCTGATTATAGTCTTGCCCAATTGTATTATGCCATGTCATCAATCCTGCCACGTGTCACCCACGTGGCTGTCAACATCACATGGCACATGGTAGTTGTTGACCCGTTCGTGTCCAGGGTCACATATATCTGTTGTTAACTGGCTCATATGTGATATCCTTTTAAATAAATGAACACTCGTACATCGACTTGAGCAAGTTAAATGGGTGCAAGGCTCTCTGTAGCCACCTCATCCTAGGAATATAATCCAAAGAGAAACCTATGCAGTTCCTTGTCGATTCTTATGAAATGAAAGTTCCAGGATTTCATAGATTCTCATGGACCCTACTGCCAACATGTCCCCATGCCTTTGCACAACTCTTGCCTTCCACCTCATAGTATGAACACCAGCCCACTATGCCACATCTTCCTGGAAGTAAAACCCTGGGACTTTAGTACCCAACACCAAGAAATACTACTAAGAAATAAGTGTTGGTGTGACATTTCCTACCTTAGTCCTCACCTAGCACCAATACTAACTTGTTAGGCTAGCCTTGGGTCCCGCCATACCCTCTATGACACATGTCACATTATAAACATATGGGGTCCTCCATAGGCTACGCCATATGATACAACTTTGGGTCCCACTATTCTAAGTCACTCCATAACTTAGATCTTGGGGGATTCTACTAGTGCCTCCATCCAATTCTCGAGGGCCCGAGGTGACGTCATTGGTCCTAAACGCTAAGATGATGTCACCGGTCCTAAACGTTGAGGTGATGTCATCACCCGTCATGCCTTCTTGTCACATAACTCGTAATCATTATTTTCACCTAGTGTTGATAGCAGCCCCACTGCCACATCATCCCAAGGATTTGATCTTGGGAGTTTCCTTTAGGGACTCCCTTTGAAACCTTCAAGAAGAAAGTTTCAGTGATTATCCAATGGTGGTAACGTGTTCAGCTCTTAATGGTCCCAATTTCTCTTGTAACGTCTTCAGTCGTCGCACTCAGTCACTTGACCTATTAGGCTCGAGCCTCTTAGCTTCTCCAAGACCTAATATTTCAGCCGACAACATATGTAATATGTGGATACTTGGGTTTTCCTCTGTCCTCAAAGTTCAGTCATGGTGGTTCTATGGCATATGGGCCAATTGCGACTTAATGCTTGAGCCATTAGATTATCAAGACTCAACGCCCACTTGATGTATACACACATAGATATACATAAGGCTTGAAATCGATGGTTTTTCAAAGGACTTAGTCCAAGTCTTGGCTATGGTGATTATGTTCTCAATTTGGTCTAACATATGTATAGTTTTATAAGGCCTCTTGGCCTGCAACCTACAAACACACACACACACACATATAGAAAGATGCAAATGAGTGTTATCTCCCCTGAGCTTAAATGTGACTCATCCTCGCGTGGTTTTACACATTTACCTACTGGTATAAGGAGACTTATCAACATAATAGCCAGATATTTTCAAAGATTTCAATGCAAGTAATTAGCCATAAACATATATTAATTACCCCTCTCTTCAAACTCAGGCAAATGAGGCTATTTTCAAGCCTAGAAATATTCATAAGAAATGAGACATTCCTTTAAAATATTTACACAAAATGTTGACATCCTCATTCATGCAATACACAACACTCCTCAATATTAACATAACATTATTTCAACACAATGAAGAAAGACATAATAATTTCACAAGCACAAAATATAAGAGTACACTTATCTTATAAGAGATATGGCAACTGAGAGTGGGACTCTAACTCTCCACCCAACCATAGACAAGCTACAACCACAATTACTTGTTGTTGTCACCCCCAAGCCAGATTCCAGTGCTTGAGGTGGAGTGATTATGAGAGGGAGCTTAACCAATTTTAACAGCTGAAAGAAGACATCACAAGATTACTATGCTTTCATCCACCAATTACACAAAATTTTGCCCAGTCTTCCAGACTTTACAGACATGAATAACACCCATTCTAAGATACCGCAGTACATAGAGTCTCAACACATTTTTAGGAGAAAAAAATCCACATCAAGGGAAGGTTCATCAATGGATAAGCTAGTGATGGGTAAAGAGATCACCTCTCCAAGTAGTTCATTAGTGAGTCAAGCACCAGAGCTTCAACCCCAAGGAAACTCTTGGTGGTTCATTAGTCCTCACAAGTACTTGAGTGTCTCTTCCCAATTCATTAGGTTCATTAATCCACAAGCTTCTAGTGGGTTCTTCAACCTTCAAGCAACCCACTATTCTATATAATGTTTTCCCCCAACAAGCCTCTCTCTGAGTGTTCCTCAGCTAGTTCATTTTCTCTAGAGCTTGATCCTTATGGTCTTTATCATTGTTCTATTTTTGTCCACCTCTGCCCTTAGAGGAATTTTTCTCCCAGTTTTTACCATTATTCTCCCGCTCCACTGCACAAGCATGAGAGAAAAATAGGGTTTGTTTCTTGCCTTGCATATGTGTGAATACTTTTCTTCCTTTTCCACATATTTCATTTCATGCTTGCCTAACAGACCAACCATCTGTTGCTTTTTGAGGTCCCACGCGGTCAGCTCATGGACAATGCAATTCATTCCTTACTTAATATTTTTGTCCTCTATTACTTGATGTTAGAGTCAACAGACACATGACTTTGTCTTTTTCTTGTTTATTGCCTAGTCAATCCATTAACTTCTCAACCAACGGTGGTTGATGCATTTAAACTAACCATTTCTTTAAGTAATCTCCCACCCTAAGCAATATGGAACCTATGTCCCTTTATCTTAGCCTTTTAAATAATTACAATTATTTACAATGAGGGAATATTAACCAAGGGATGTCAAAAGAATGACTTTCAATAATGTTTCTCCAATCTTAGCAAGGTCTTGCAAATATGTCGAGACATGAACCTCTCTTTAAGACATGAAAAATTCTTGTTCCTAATAAATGAGGGAGTTGTTCTAGGACATTTCCTCTCCTCAAAATGAACTCAAGTGGATCATAGTAAGGTGGAAATAATCAAACACCTTCGTATCCTTCCAAAACAAACAAATGTCAAAAGCTTCTTAGGCCTTGCAAGATACTATAGGAGGTTCATAAAGAATTTCAGTAAGATCACCTCTCCTTTGTTTTTCTTTCTAACCAAAGATGTCGAGTTTTTTTGGATAGATCCATACGAACAAGTATTTGAGAACATAAAAGAAAAGTTAATGGAAAAACCTATTCACAAAGGTCATGATTGGACCTTTCCTTTTCACATTCACGCAGATGAATCCAAGAGAGAAATTGGAGCAGCTTTAGGTGAACTTGAGGATAAACTTCCTTATGCAATCTACATAATTAGTAAGAATCTATCAAAGGCTAAATTGAATTACACTGTAACTGAAAAATGAATTCCTCATTGTTTTATACGCTTGAATAAATTTATACACTATATTACTTGTTACCAAGTCTTTGTACATAATAACCATGTAGGAATTAAATAATTGATTAGTGAACTAGATGTAAATGTTAGGATAATTAGGCAACTATTGCTTTTACAATAGTTTGACTTAATCATTGTTGAAAATCCAGGGAAAGAAAATGTTGTTGCAGATTTCTTGTCAAGATTAACCTTTTCTGTAGATGAAGGGATTGTTGATGATCAACTCCCAGATGAACACATTTTTTCCATCTCGCTTCTCTCTACATGATTTGCTAACATTTCCAACTATCTAGCCATTGGCCAACTCCCTCCTCACTTGTTTTCAAGGGAGAAATGCATAATCTTTAGACAAATCTGCATTCGATATTTGGATTAAGGGAAGCCTATTCAAATTGTGACCTCATTAGGTTTTAAGAAGATGTGTAAGGGAGGATGAGGTCTATGATATCCTCACATTATGTCATGATGGGCCGCATGTGGAGGTCATATTGCTATAAGAAGGACAACCTACGAGATCTTGCAAGCAAGATACTTTTGGACAACTCTACATAAATATGCCTAAAGATGCATTGCATAATGTGATGAGTGACAAAGAATGGGGAAGACTATAAGGGAGGATGGAATTCCCCTTCAACCTGAAGTGTCTTTTTAACTGTTTGAGAAGTGGGGCATGGGCTTCATTAGTCCTATTAGACAAAAAAATTACATCATTGTATGAGTTGATTACTTAACAAAATGGGTTGAAGTAAAAGTAGTAAAGGAAGCCATAGAGAAAAATGTAGTTGAGTTCTTGAGAGAAAATGGTTTCTATGAGTTTGGTTTTCCAAGAAACCCGATTGACAAAATAATGAAGCAACATCACATTCACCACTAGAAATCCGCTCCCTACTTCTCCCAAGCAAATGGGCAAGTAGAGGTCACTAACAAAGCCTTAGAGAACACTCTTACTAAGGTAATTAGTGACAACAATAAATACCAAGAAAAAAGGCTTGTTGAAGCCATTTGGGCCTACAATAGTACTTAGAAACCACCACTAGTTCCACCCCCTATCAGCGAGTTTATGGGAAGAAGGCTTTATTACCATTTGAGTTTGAATATCATACTTTGAGGATGACCTCTCAACAAGATATGTATTTTGTCAAAGAATATATCGATAGAATACAACAATTAAATGCCTTGGATAAGTATAGGATGTAGGATTTGTTACATGATAAATACATCAAAACCAAAGCCTTCCAAGAGGGTGATTGGGCTCTCTTGTATGATTGAACTAGGTTTAAGTATTTCAAAGGCAATTTCATGATCAAATGGTTGGAGCCTTGCCTAGTTGAAAAATGTTATGGCAATGGCTTTATCACAATCAAGACTATATATGAGGAGAAGACCCCACTATTAGCGAATGTTACAGATTGAAAGTTTACAGGAAGCCTCTTTCTAGGGATGGATTTACATTTTGAATAAGTAAGGAAATGAATGTGATTTATAGCATCAGTGTGGGCAATTCATCCAACTCTTGATCAATGGAAAAGAAAAGAAAAGAAAAAAATTCTCAAGTGAAAACCTCCTTTGAGGTGCTTGAGATAGGATCCTTTGCTAAAAACCTCCATGAGGTAGTCAATGAGTTAAAAAATAAATAGAAAGAGAATAAAGCTCGAGGTGAAACCTCTTTTGAGGAGCTTCAGAAGTAGGTTCACTAGTTGAAAACCTTCATGACATAGCCATTAAGCCCCCCAAAAAAAAGTAAAAAAGAAAGAAAAAAAGAAGGGAAAAATGAAAAGAAAAGAAAAGAAAATCAAAATCATATTGATCTCTCATATTGATTTTAGTGTAGGAACAATTTCCCCCACAACAGAAGGAGAAACATCAATAAGGTCAACCAAAATAGACATACTGCAATTTTTTTTAAAAAAAATGATAGGTTGGCAACCATTTCAAGTCATTAGCATAGATTGCTTCAAGGTTGGTCTAGTTGGTATCCTTATATTGTTTTCCATTCCCTTACATCATTCTCAACATCATCCCTCTGATATTCCTCACTTTCCATAGGTTTTCTGCAACATTCATGAAATGCTTTAAGAAAGTCCAAAACTGCTACAGGAAAGACCCATCTCTAAAAAACCTACACATTCAATCTTTTTTTAGTATCTTGTCTATAGAAGTGCACCAACAGTGTCCTAATAATTTTCCTTTCCATGTCCAAACTTCACAGATGTGCTTCTCTCACTATTTGCCCTATTCCACCCTAAAGTAGCCTATTTCTTTCACTTTTTCATTAAATTTTGACTCAAAACCTTCTTCATCCACATTTCCTTCATCCATTTGAATTATCAAGTAGCCTACGTCACTTGAGGAGATTTTTCACTTAGCTTGAAAGGCCTCTTTGCCTACTATATGAAACTACATAATATTGTAGCATGTTGCAAAGACCTTACAAACCCAACTTTTTTAGCACATAAGGAGCCCTCTGAGGGGATTGTATTCTCCAACAAACTCCATAGCTCCATAATCACCCTCCACAATTGATGAAGAGGTCTTGAGAAACTACAAGATCCCCTGTAGACAACTATAGGATGAGTTGTACACAACAACCAACACCAACCCAGTCCTTGAAAGCACCTATAGCCATGGCATTCATCAACACCAAAGCTTCCAAAAGGTAAACACAAGGTATGGAGCCGCAAAATCTCTTTGAATTCATCTAAAGCATAATGAAAATTGTCATTTTGTGCCAATTAAGGTTCAAATAGGTTAACAAAAATTTAATGAATAGTTCAACACCCACTTTTCTAAAGTTCTATTCCCACATATTAGAGGCAAGTAAGACAAACGAGCTATCTCCTTGACTTATTTGATATAATGGTCATTGTCTTTTTATGATGTAACAATCGAAGTGGACAGTACAAATAAGGTTTACATCAGGGAGTGGAGTGTAGATTAGATAGATAAGCAATGCACACTAAGTCTTGTCCCTACCAACTCGTTACTACACTATACTTTGTGATCACCATCATTTTGAGAACAAAACAATAGTAGTATCTCTGTCGACGAAGTGCATGCAATAGTAAGAAAACACAGGTTTTTATAGAAATTGTTGCAGGTTGCTACAGGAGTTATCACAGGCTATTGTAGGAACTATTACAGAAAACTACAAGTCTGCAAGGGGTTTGCTACCACTATGACCTCTAGGTGCCTATGTATGCTTCTTCTGTAGGCATAGGTGAATTGGGGGATTTGAGCTTTATACCTCCTTACACATAACACTTCATTTTCACGACCATCGCTCATTGAGTTGGCCCCCGGGGGCTTAATAAATTATTATTATTGTTCTAAATTGAATTATTAATTATTATTATTATTTTTTGGAATGATAAAAACATTTTCTAATAATACTTCAATTAAGTAATTTCCTAACATCTCTGGCACACTCCTTATAGGTTAGGTCTCTTTCCTTCTTCACCTATGAATTTAGCTTCTTGTTTGTGATGATGAGTGAAGTGTTCCCCTAGAACGTTAGACATTTCAACTCTTTTTCACACAAATTTTCTCCAAAAACTACTTCTTTGCCATATACTTCTTCATAAAAAATTACAAATACAATATAAAGAAAGTAGAATATGTACACTGGAGACTCTGAATAAGGCCTTCAATAAAGTAAACTGAGCCTTTCTTCGATTAATCCTTCTCCAAATAAGTTTGGGATTGGAGACTACAAATTGGATTATGGGTTGTGTCTCTTCAACAAATTTCTCAATTCTGATCAATGGCTCTCCTTCTAAAAACTTCTCCAGCTCAAGAGGACTTAGACAAGGATGTCCCCTGTCTCGCTTACTTTGTTTCTAGTGATGGAAGGTTTGAGTCTGTTGCTTCTGGAAGTAAAACAAAAAGGTAACATCAAAGGCATTAAGTTCGCATGTGATTAATTCATCACCCACCTTTTGTTCGTGGATGATGTTCTGTTGCTTGAAGTTGGATTTATTTTGGAATCATAGGCCTTATCTAGGGCCACGAGAATCTTTTGTGAGGCGTCTGGTATGGAAATTAGTGCTAAAAAACATGCTCTCTAACATAACTCAACTAATGAAGGCCTCCTTTCTTCCATTCAATCTATTATGCCTTATCAAATGGCTACCATAGACTCTGGTTTCAAATATCTTGTCTTCTTTTTGAAGCCAAATGGATATCAATTAGAGGACTGGAAGTGGCTCCTCAGGAAAATTGACCAAAATATCAGCCTTTGGTGCTATAACTGGCTTTACTTGGGGGGAAGAATGATCCTTGTTAAAACTGTGCTGGAAAATATCCTAGTATTTTGGCTTGCTATTTCCAAAATTCCCAAATCAATTCTCAACAACATCAGACAAAAAATGTTCATCTTTATTTGGACTGGTGAAAGGAATAAAGAAGGAATTCACCTTGCTAGCTGGACCGCCCTTACCAAACCAAAATTTTATGGAGGTTGGGGATTCAAAAATCTTAATTGTTTTGGAAGAGCATTGGACTTAAAAAATTTGCGGAGAGGACTATTTGAAGGAGGGCTCTGGAGTAAAGTGATTAAGGAGAAGTACTTATAAAAACAGTTGGTGGTGGATTGGATTAGAGGAACAACAAAAAAGTATGATAAAAGAGTATCCATAGTCTCGAAAGCTCTTATGGACTCCTAACTGTAATATTCCTAATTAGCCATGGTTAATTGGAATATTCGATTTTGCTCAATTTTTGCCTTCTATAGTTATTTGTAAATAAAAAAGGTGAGGAAAAGGGGGCATAATTCACTTTTAGAATAAAAGCCACTCCTAGTAGCACAACGTTGTGACTTAAAGGGGAGCCAAGGGGGCCAAAGGACCATGCAGAGATGGGGGCCCACGCAGACACTTGGAGGGACTGCGCAGAGGGGAAAAGGAACACATGGCAAGAGGAGATTACGTTGAAGGAGGTGAGCCTTGGGATTGAGAGAGGCTAATGCTATAAAGGAGAGAGGAGCCTCCTCATTTTGGCATGGATTTATGAGCATTTGAGCTAGTCACTTCGACTTAGAGCACACTGGCTGTTTAGCTTGTCTGCATCACTGTTTAGTGCACTGAGTGTCTCTGTTCGAAGATCTCACCCTTAGCCCCGGGGGAATTCGAGTACCTACTCGAGCAAGGTAGTTTCAACAGTCTTTTTGCAGTAGTTTTGATCTTTGGCATTGAGGTGGAGCTGAGCATTGGAACACTGCGCAGTCTTAAGAGAGGGACACAGTTCTTCTGGGGGCAGTTCCGGATTGGGGGTTTGTGGAGGAGTTGAGCTGGGAGATCGAGCAAGAGATCAACTCTTGCATATTGGAGGGTTTTGGCAAAGTTTCGGGCATGATTTTGGAGGATTCTACTCAGTGGCAGCGCAGAGCCTTGAGGGATTGCGTGATTCCCCAAGGGGGCGATTTTCGGGGGTCGACCATTTTAGAAAAGCTTTCTGGGTTTTTTCTGGGTTTTCTGAGTAGAGGCAGATTCCATAGTTTTAGCATTTTCTGAGGGGAACAACCCCAAATCCTTAGTTGATTTCCAGTAGTAGCAATAGCATGACAATTCTCCAGCAGCATCCACGCAGTTCAGAGAGAGGCCATTCCTTTGCTATTCGGAGTGTATTTCTTCACTTGCCTGGTGCAAGTCGAGGTGCCATCCTTCCGATCACCTCCTGTACTCATTCCATTACTCAGTATAATAAACTGGCTTAACATTTCTCTCTGCATTTCCCGAGTATCTGCTTATATCTCATGTTTACATTATTACATGTTGCACCATTGTTATTTTTATCATTTTGAGTTTCCCGTTATTATATTATTTGTGCGTATTTGGTTGGAGTTTACTGGGGTTTTGGGGAATATCTCTGAAACGGGATATTACATTTACCTTCCTTTATAAATGGCTGGCTTGGAAGGTGGGGGATGGGAAAAAGGTGATCTTGGGAAAAGACCCCTTCACAGGAGGGAAAGAGTTATATAATTTATCTCTTGAACTAATGCTCAATTTGGGTACAAAAGGCATAAAATTGTTAAATGATGCAACCAATAGGAGCAATTGGTTGACTTCTTTAGACTTAGAATTGGATGGCCCTTTGGTTGGAGAATGGAACGCCTTCATTAAATAGCGGAATTTGAATGGGCTCTGTCAAAATAATTCAGAAGATCAACTGGTTTGGAGTTGGGATCTATCTGTGGGGAAGATTAAAGCAAATTTGGCTTATAAATCTATTGCAAATTCAGATATGGAGAAGGATATCAGGCGGTGTTCCATCAACATCTCGAAGTGGCACATTCCAAACAAACTTAAGTGCTTTGCTTGGCTTGTTCTGCATAATAAAGTCCCGATCTGGCAGAACCTACAAAAAAGAAGATTTGTAGGCCCCAATTATTGCTACCTTTACAGAGAGCATGATGAATTCGTGGACCACATCTTTATTGGATGCCAATATACTAAGTTTACATTGCAACTAGTTTTGAAAAACATAGACATAAGGGAGCTTCCCAAACAGACCTCCTTTGAGGATTTTCTTCAGTATTGGATAAGAAAATTTAAGCAACATCCTTCTCTTCCCATGTTTATGGCATGGAACATATGGCTTCAAAGAAATAAGATAATCTTCAAGAATGTAAGGTTGAATATCCCTTATCTCTCTTCTAGGATTGCAACTTTTTACAGGGAGTACTACCAGCTTCCTCACCAGACAAAACTAAGAAGAACTAAATTTCCTTGTCTGTCCTAGAAGCATCCGATTGGATTTTTTGATGGTGCATCCCAAGATTCTTTCTGCGGAGGGGGAGGCATGATCAAAATGACATAAAGAAAATAATTACTATTCAGAGTTGGACTTGGGGTTGGCACAAACATAAAGGCAAAAATAATTGTGCCTAGGTTCTTCTGCACCTGTCTTATGCAAAGAACATAAAAAATATACAAATCTTGGGAGATTCCAAGTGTGTGATTGATTGGTTGGCGGGGAAAGCTATTTAGAAGTTCCCAATCTTGCAAGATGGAAGAAGAAAATATAAGAGAAGAAGAAGGACTTCCAGGAGATAAATTTCTAGCACATCTACAAAGAGTTCAATACAACTGCTAACAATTTGTTAAAGAGCTCTTAAAATGGATCCATACATTATTTACTATGAAGAACTCACCAAAAATACTGTTCAATCAGCTCATTCAATTCTTCTAGACTGAATTCATTCAATGAACAAGCAAACTCTTTCCTCTTCTCTCCATGTACAAAACATTTAAAGGAGAATAAATCTTCTTTGATGGGTTTCTCCTTATTATTTCTACTCATGTATATTTAGCCATGTAAACATATTGAGAAGGTTGTCTCATATTATAGTTATTAACAATAACCTTTCACATATCGACTGATATGGATACATAGATTCAGACACATAGCAGTTGATATAGATATACTTTTAGATACATGGTTAAAACTTGCCTCTACAAGGTAGTCAAAAAACTGGTTTTTGCTAGCTGTTGAAGCTTACCATTCTGTAAGAATGTCTGTATTTTTAAATTTTTATTTTGCTTGAATAACAAAAAAGTAACATTTGCACTTGAAAAAAAAAGAATATGTTCACTGCCATAAACTTTAACAATAATAAAAAATCTACAAATTAATTTTATTTTATTTTATTTTAATTTATTTAATTTATTTATTTATTATTATTTTTTATTATGGTTATATGCTTGAACACATGTCCCATAAACAATAAAGAGATAAAAACTTTTGTTATGGATAAGTTCCACAAGCATACTTGGGATAAGGAGCTTGGGAGAAAGAAAAAGTACTATATCAAAGTGTTTAATCCCAGTCAGAGTCATCAACAAAAGGCGTACATAGAGGCCATAATTTCTTAGAGAGCCAAAATTCTTATTGCTCAATTAAAGACTACTTCTCATCGACTCCGTTGTGTATCACGGTGCTGGAAAAGGCCAAAAGAAGTGTGTGACGAAAGAGTATGTGTTTTCCGTTCTTCAGGAAAAGTGGAAACAAAAAAGCAATTCATTTTAGAATGTGAAACCTTCAAAGACACGTGGAAACAAAAGGCATTTCATTTTAGAATGTAAAACCTTCAAAGACACGCGAGAAAGTTATGCAAATATCCTAGCAGCTAGCTCATAGGATAATCTATTTAGCGAGGGGTTTGTCAAAAAGCTAGAAACATTTATTGTGAGGCTTCACAGAGAAAGAACCAAATACATTAATGAAATGAAAAACAATCTATTTCATAAATTATCTTTAACTTTATAGACGTTAAAATAATTTTCTTTCCCATACTTTAAATCAAAACCCCCTCTATCATCCTATGCCCAAATTAAAAAAATCAAAAAACTTGATGCGGGTTGGAGAGGAGATCACGATTCGAGAGATATAGCGGTTGGGTTGATCCTGTATTAAAATATTATTTGGTTGCTTTTCTTTGCCCACTTACTTCAGCGACAGCAATCAAATATAATTCATAGGCAGTAATAAAGCAAACGATGCAATCAAATATAATTCATAGGCAGTAATAAAGCAAACCAATTCGAGGACTTCGATTTTGGCACAAAAAAACGAAGCATGATCAAGTTTCTTGGTGTAATTTTAGTTTTTATAAAATTTATACAGGAATAGTAATGAAGATGCTAGAATCTGTGCTGCTTGAATGTGCTAGATACATCGAGAAAGAGTACCACTATTGCAATATGAGGAGATGAATTGTTATCCGGTCTTTACCTGTTGGAAAAGTGGATGGCAAACATGGATTTGGAAGGAGTAAACACAGAAAACAGCCAAATGATGAAAAACTCTATTCCTTCTCTGCTTGCTTTGGCTCGCCAGTACATCAATCAAGGGAATCCATCTCTCGCTCTAGAAGCGGTAAGTCTCATTCCCCAGAATTTGGTCTTTTAGTCATATGGTTTTGCTTGTTGATTTGTCTATGCAGCTTTTGGGTGTCCATGGAACTTAAAAATTAGCTATAGTATGGTAGGGAATTTTGTGTCTATTTCGCATTCAGGGTCTCTGTTTCTTTAATTGGGGTTATCTGAACATGGTTCTGCTTCCACAAAGATTGAATTATTTGTCTATATGAGCTGGAGGCATTTAGCCTTCCTTTATTTCAAGTGGAGTCACAATGATTTCAGATACATTGGGCAACCGAGGTTTTGTTTTTATCATAGTTATGCCGTGTGTTTTTATCATAGTTATGCCGTGTGTGAAACGAACACAGACCCATTTAAACTGGGATCTGATATGCATTTCGAGTTTTGATAAACTTGACTTATTCATCTGCCACCTTTTTAACTTGCGAAGAGGTACATATCATAACGGGGTTTAGATAAGACTAGTATCCAAATTCAACCCACCTAATACATTGCTTAGATTAATGCATTGTTACGTACACAACCATCGACACACAAAGAGTCCATAGATCCCCCTCTCTCCGCCCTGGCCGCAGAAGACACCTCACTTGCCTGGGTGCAATTATCATCTCGGTCTGGTGTTTATATACTGCTATTATAATTGCAGCGGATTATAATGCTTTCTATAAAACCCTTGTACTAGCAATTAGACCATGCTTACTGTTCCTCCCTAATAATTAGTCCAAACTCCAAAGCCACTTTATTATTATAAAGATCTACACAAGAGGAAACTACATACTTTTCAATCCAAGATTGCTTATTCCGCCGAATAAACATGACTTGTGGTAGCATACACGATTTATGTGACGCGATTTAATGCTGGGAAAAACAGATTTATTCTGATGTGCTTCCATCAACTGCCAAATTTGAGGGCTTACTTAGTTTCTTCTTTGCAAGTCAAGGCCAGCTAAACTACGGCACGTTATGTGATGCGATTTAATGCTGGAAAAAACAAATTTATTCTGATGTGCTTCCATCAACTGCCAAATTTGAGGGCTTAATTAGTTTCTTCTTTGCAAGTCAAGGGAGCTAAACTACGGCACGTTAGAGAAGATGGGATGAGATAGTTCTATTAATGTCTACCAATGACCAAAACAGTTGGCCAATGGGACTCAAAACGTACAACCCAGCAATAATGAGTTGTGAGAATGCTGAAACAACTCCTACTTGTGTACAAAATTGGCCGTTAGAGAGTGATGGATTAAATTTGTTATAACTTATGCCATATATTATGACCATGGATTACTGCTTTCAATCTTGAAACCATAATGTCACAAAATGTTCTACGTTCAACATGACTCCGGGGTGAGATTTCTGATCTCAAAAGGATGGCTACAATTGTGTAGAAAAGCGACTGGTTGTGCAGTGACCCCTTTTCATAGCACTTCTGCTTCAAACCAAACTGCTGTATGTCTATTGTATTAGGACAAGCAGTCCCACACATGAAGTGGTGTTTGTTACAAAGAGAATTTGGCGGAAACAACATAGTCCCTCAGTCATAACCTATGTGACCAGGATAGGAATATGGATATGAAAACAGACACGGATAACCCAATTTTTTTAAAATATTTTTGGTACAGCACAGATTCATAGATGTTCCAACGGACACACATTATTCAAAACAAATACTATGCAGCACAGAAATGCCATTCATGACTGAAAAATCGTAGCTCATTATCTTGGTTGCCCATTAATATTAAGACATTATATGCAAACAATTCATACAAAATGAGTGTCCCATCACTGTGGCCAATATATGTTTTCTAGGAAAAATAACACTAGCAATCAAGAAAATGATGATGAATCTATTCAAAAACTTGAATTTGTCCTATTGAAGAAAACGTACTATGATGGTGATAATCTTCCTCAGCTATGGAAATTGTCCTCCAATCAAGAAAATGATGATGAATCTATTCAAAAACTTGAATTTGTCCAATTGAAGAAAACGTACTGTGATGGTGATAATCTTCCTCCTCAGCTGTGGAAATTGTCCTCCAAGTGTCTGAAAATCATCCTGCGGGACATTGAAAATGTTACTGCTGTGGGATTTGCTCATTAAAGCTGAACACATTCCTCTTACAAAAAAAATGAAATAGTGTTTTCCTGATCTTCTTTTTTCAAAGGTGCCAGAACCTATCCTAACTCTGTTGTCAACCAGCAGTAAGAACAACTATTACTGGCTGCTATTTGTAAATGTGAGTTGACTCATCACCGTTAGTCAAGGAAAATCATACCACTTAAAATAATCTGGTCACCAGTGGTGGTCGGTAAGTGTAGAAAATTTATGATCTGCACCTTTAATTTAATTTACAATTTTGCATGTGTTTGTTTAGGCCCAACTGACATGTTTTGTCATGTTGATATAAATTTCAGTATGCATTCATTGCAAACATTAAAGAGTACTACTATTTTTCACTTCCCTATCAGCTGAAAATTAACACATAATTTTGGCAAGCATTCACACATATGAGACACTTATTTTTGGTCAAGTTGACCCCAGAAAACCCCTACAGCCTCTTGGGGAAAACCAGTCTTCAAAGGAGGATTTTATTGCTTGAGAAATTTAGACTAAGTACATAAAATAAACACAATACTTATCTCTCTTTTCAGCTGTAGCATTAAATGCAAATTTGTGCCTACTGTAATTTTCAGATTTTCACAAAAATACATTCCCAGAATTTCTGCATTAAATTCTTTGCTTCGATAACTGTGTAATTGCTGCCTCGATTTTTGCGCTTAATGGTCACTGTTCTGCCTAGGTTTTCGTGCCCAACAGTCACTGAATTCCTCCACGAAATTTGTGCTGACTGTCTTGAAATTTGTGCCCAATTCTCCTCGAAAATTGGGTTGCAGACCCTTGAAATTTGTGCAGTCCCTCTCGATTTTCATGCCTTTTCCCTTTAAAATCATGCTCTAGTTCAACTCCCCTCCTTGGAATTCGAGCCCTCCTTTTTTAGCTGCAATTTGTCCTTAAAGTTTTCTCTCCTTTTTTCTCCTCATGCTCTCTCTCAAATGTGAAGTGAAGGATGAGATCCCTTTTCTCTCATTTGTCTCCTCACAAAAGATTGAATCCTTAAACTTAGGATCTAATGGTTGAAATTTAATCTCCAAATCTCAAGATGTGTGGTTGAGATCAATTCTCCCAAATGACCCTCCTCACACATTGGCTCCATTACTTAAAAGTCTCATAGTACTTTTTTCAAATTGTGTGTCTTTTCTATTTTTCTCATAAAGTGATTTTTCAACTCAGTTTAGTATTAGAAAAGTACACTATGTATCTTACACATAAAGTCACTTTATAAAGTACAAATGACTTTAATATTAGAAAAAAATACATGGTACAACACTTCTAAGTACCTTTTCCACCCATGACATTAATTTAACTCATAAATGCCACCAAGACAAAAGTAATTAATGTGTTCACTAGGCTAAAAGGGATAAATGCTTAGTAACTCCTCTACTTGGTACTATTTTCAACACTCGCTCTTATCGAGGAAGGTGTTGCTCACCACTCCCATCCTGTCTATGAAGAAAACATACTTGCCTCTGTGCAAAGACTTGGTGAGAATATATGCTACCTGTTCATTAGTGGATATATACCCAAGTTTCAATGTGTTGATTTCTGGTATCATCGGATGTACTCTAAGTCTCAAAATTTGCAAGGAGGCTTGGACACATGTATTCCACAATACTCAGAAATCATTTTGGGAAATTTCACCTGGAGACAGTTTTATTAAAATAATTAATTATTTTTAATGGGTGCCTAAGTCTAAACTTAGGAAATTAAAATAATTAAAAAGTATTAATCAAATTGGGAGTGGAACTTCTAGAAGAAGACGAGGATCAAGCCAAAATGATTTGAGCCATTGATTAAAATCTAATCTGGGCCATTGGTTCTCAACGAAGAGATTATAAGAGGAGGCTTGATGGGCATTTGGAAAACACATGAGTGAGAGATCAAGAGATCGAATTTCTTAGAGAGGGCAACACAGTAGTTGCTAGAGAATCGATTGAGGAGATTTCTTGCAGTGAGGGGCAAGGATAGTTCTGGTTGGCGAATTCCTTGATCTTGGAATACATCACAGAGGAGACAAAGAGAGATTTGAAAGAGGCAGTGCAGAGGCTACGTTGGCAGTGTAGGCTGACGCAGAAGCAGCGCAGAGTCTAAGAGGAGATTTGTATCTTGCTGGAGAAGCTAAGTTCTAGAGCCAGAAGTCGGGCTGTGAGACCGGAAGGGCATAAGTCGAAGTCTCAGATGCAAATCGATCTATAGAAGGAGTGACACAGTCCCCAAAAGTTGTGATGCAAAGCCTACGCAGTGACTGCGCAGAGGCAGCAAGGGATTAGCCTTTCTGTGGTTGGATAAGTCAGGATCACCAGTGATAGTGTGAGGTATATCTCACTCATTTCTCTATCAGTCAAATTCTTTGTATTGGATAGCCAGCAAGGCATCCGAAGATTGTATTCAGAAAACTACTGCTTAATAATACAAACTCTCAGCTGCTACACTAGTTTTCCTGCATTGGGTTTTTCCGTGGACATTTGTCTAAAAATAATGGTGTAATGTGTTGTGTATTTCTTTCTTGCTCAGTTTCTTGTTTCCCAATTTAATTTAATTGGTGAAGACTGCAGTGTATTAGTTTTAGTATTTGTTGTAGGAAGCAGTAAATAATTTGTTCAATAATTAACAAATAGAAGGAACTTAATCAATTGATGTAGTAGAAATTTGGGCTTCCAAATTTTCACATGGTATCAGAGCTGTAGGTGAAGCAAGAGAGCAGAGCTAGAAGAGCCTAGCGCTGAAGAGGAGGAGGGACGAAGTGTTGCGTAGGTAGCAAATCAAATCCCCATACGGATTACACAGTCTAGGCCAGGAGGGAACACTTTTGGAGGAAGGTCTTGCTCTGAGTGAGTCGACAGAGAGGTAAGACTTCTAGATCAAAGTTTGCGAGTGTTAAAGGGAGCAGCACAAAAGCTTCAGTGAAGAGTAGGTTTTTGGTGTGATGCAGTTTTCTGTAGCAGTTGTTAGTGTAGAAAAAAAGTCAGAAGGAAGAAGAGAGACACTTTTGAGGGAATTCTTCCGTGGAGGACTTCCAGCTAAGGAGTCCGAATTCTCATTTGCTGAGTAGCAGATCTACTAACTCTAGCAGGGAGTGTGTAGGCCATCCCAGCAGCAACGTAGAGGAGAGAGGAGGCAGTTCGACATTTCGTTGCCAGAGATGGCAGCACATGGGTTGCGAGATCAAGATAGGTTGGAGGGTGCAACTAATTACGTGATTTGGAAGGAAAGGATCTCATGCCTTCTAGATGAGCACGATCTCAAAACCTATGTCGACAATGTGGTAGTTGTACCCGCGGATCCAGATCCGCTCAAGAAGTACAAGGCTGAAATGGCGAATGCCAAACGATTGATCCTCGACGGAGTGAGAGATCACGTAGTGTGTCACATTGTCAACAAGGATACTACCCGACAGATGTGGGAAGCATTGGCCACGCTATACGGAGGTTCTTCTGAGCAATGGAAGATGTACTTGGATGAGATCCACACAGACACAGAAGGGAGAACGCATTGATCCATTCCTAACAAAGCTTCAGGAAATTCGAGACTCGTTGGCAGCTGTGGGGTCAACACCTCAGCCTAACGAGATGGTGAGGCTGGCCCTGAATTTAGTCTCAGAAGAGTGGCAAGTGTTTGTCCAGAGTATCCTGGGCAGAGAAAGATTGTTGGATTGGGAAAGAATGTGGGCCGCTCTTCAGCAGGAAGAGATGAGGAGAGACTTAGTCAAATGCAAACTTGATAGTAGCAGCAACAACAGTGGGATGAAGCCAAAGGAGGAGGAAGAAAATGCAACCCTTGCATCTAAGGGGCAGTAGGAGCAGCGAAAGAAGAAGAATTTTCAAAGATCAAGTGCTTTTGGTATGGTGAACTTGGCCGCTATGCTACATAGTGTCCTCTCAAGAAGAAGGACAAGGAAGAGAAGCATGATCAGAAGGCTGCATCCACAAAGATCGAGGAGGAGGAGTTCGCCATGGTTGCCCATATACCTCTAGAGGAGAGTTGGGGTGATTTAAAATTGTAGTTCAAAAGAACTACAGATGGGCAGGATCCTTAAGGAGTCCACCTCTTCGATCAAAACGTTGCTACGGGAGGCCAGATCAGAAGTAGTAGGATGGACTAGTGTCAGTTGGTGCAGAGGAGTGTCGGAGTGACAGTTGCAGTGACTAGGAGCACCAGAGACTGAGTAGCGTAGAGTACAGTTGGTAGTAGTGCAGTTGGCACAATGCAAAGTCAACAACAATGCACAGGCTTTTAGAGGGTCAGCATGGAGACTAGCAGCAGTTAGAACTCCAACAATAGATGCATCATGTTGAACCCCTGTTTGATAATTTTGGATGCTTTTCTGTTGTTGATGCAATAACAATAGTAAATGGAGAAGGTTGCAGTGTAGATGCAATATTGGCAGTGGCAGTGCCAGTAGCAGCACAAATGCATAATTTATGAGGGTTGCAGTATAGATGTAGTGTTGGTAGTGGCAGGGTTAGCAGTAGTACAAATGCAACATTTGCGCAGTAGTTAGTGGGTAGTGATGTCAGACATCAGTAGGGTAGAGGGAGATATTATAGAGAAGGGTGATGCTTTAGTAGGTTGCATTACTATAACACATTCCTCGCTAAGAGGGAGTGTTGATTTTTGGTAGCATCGAATGTGCTCTAAGCCTCAAAATTTGCAGGGACGCTTGGACACATGTATTCCACAATACCCAACAATCCTTTTGGGAAATTCTGCCCATAGACAATTTTATTAAAATAATTAATTATTTTTAATGGGTACCTAAGTCTAAACTTAGGAAATTAAAATAATTAAAGGATATTAATCAAACTAAGGGTGAAACTTCTAGAAGAAGATGAGGATCAAGCCAAAATGATCTGAGCCATTGATTAGAATCTAATCTGGGTCATTGGTTCTCAATGAGAAGATTATAAGAGGAGGCTTGATGGGCATTTGGAAAACAGAGTGAGAGATCAAGAAATCGAATTTCTCAGAGAGGGCAGTGCAACAGTTGCTAGAGAATCGATTGAGGAGATTTCTTGCAGTGAGGAGTAGGGATAGTTCCGGTTGGAGAATTTCCCGATCTGGGGATACATCGCAGAGGAGGTAGAGAGAAATCCGAAAGAGGCAGCACAGAGGCTACGCTGAGCAGCGTAGGATGACGCAGAAGCAGTGCAGAGCCTGAGAGGAGATCCGTATCTTGCTGGAGAAGTCGAGTTCTGGAGCCATAAGCTGAGGTGTGAGGCTGGGAGGGCAGAAGTCGAAGTCTCAGAGGCAAATCAATCTGCAGAAGGAGTGACACAGTCCCCAGAAGTTGTGACGTAGGGCCTACGCAATGACTGTGTAGAGGCAGCAAGGGACTAGCCATTATATGGCTGGATTAGTTAGGATCACCAGTGATAGTGTGAGGTATATCTCACTCATCTCTTTGTCAGTCAGATTCTCTTTGTATTGGATAGCCAGCAAGGCATCCAAAGATTGTGTTCAGAAAACTATTGCTTAATAATACAAACCTTCAGATGTTGCACCGGTTTTCCCGCATTGGGTTTTTCCAGGGACATTTGTCCAAAAATAACGCTGTAATGTGTTGTGTATTTCTTTCTTGCTTAGTTTTTTGTTTCCGCATTTAATCTAATTGGTGAAGGCTGCAGTGTATTAGTTTTGGTATTTGTTGTAGGAAGCAGTAAATATTTTGTTCAGTAATTAACAAATAGAAGGAACTTAATCAGTTATTGCAGTGGAAATTTGGGCTTCCAAATTTTCACACATTGCTCCTCGCTGAACCCAGTGTCTGATGAAGTGGTATTTGATATCTATATGCTTTGACCGATTGTGAAATACTGGATTCTCAAAGAGTTTAATATAACTCTGATTATCACAATAAATCGTAGTTAGTCTCAACATCTAAACAAATAATCCATGAAGCATCTTGCGAAGTCATAATGCCTCGTACCCTACTTGACTAGCGGCCATATACTTGACCTCTGTGTTGCTCAATGCCACTGACTTTTGTTTTCTGCTGAACCATGACACAACTGCCGAGCCCAATGAGAAACAAGATTCGAAAGTACTCTTCCAGTGACTGACAATGCCAACCCAATTTGAGTCTGTGCAACCAATCGATCTGACTCCATCACATCTGACATAGTCCAAACCATGATCCACTGTGCCCTGTAAGTACCTCAACACATGTCTTGCAGCCACCTAGTGTACTCTTTTGGGCTCCATCATAAATTGACTCAATGTGTTGACTGCAAAACAAATATCTGGTCTAGTGTTGACCAGATACATCAATGAACCAATCAACTGATGATACAAAGTGGGATCCACCAACTTGGAATCAGCATCATGCAGTTTCTTCCAGTTTTTGATCATAGGAGTAGCCATAGGCCTGCAACCATCCATACAAATATCCTTAACATATCTCCTGCATACCTGCCTTGGCCCACAAAGATATGCCCATCCTCCTGCCAAACCTCCAACCCCAGAAAGTAATGCATCAACCCAATATTAATCATATCAAACTCTGAAGCAAGATCTCTCTTGCAGTGTTGGATGAGTCTGTCCTCCTTTGTAATAAACAAGTCATCCACATACAATACCGGAATGAGTGGATCGTCACCTACTAGGGTAAAGTCTAGGTTCGGATCTGCATCACTCTTCTGGAAACCTATCTGCTGCAAGTAGGCATCTATCCTCTTGTACCATGCCCACGGTGCTTGCTTCAGTCCATACAAGGCTTTCTTTAGCCTACACACATGAGACTCCCTCCCATGCAACTCAAAGCCCTCAGGTTGCTCAATATACACCTCCTCCTGTATAACACCATTGAGAAAGGCGGTCTTCACATCCATCTGGTGAATCCTCCATCCCATCTCAAGTGCTATAGATATCACTGCTCTAATGGAAGTATAACGAGCAATTGGTGCGAAGGTCTCCTCATAGTCAACTCCCTCTACTTGTGAGAACCCTTGCGCCACAAACTGAGCTTTGAACTTCTCCACTCTACCACCCGCAACATGTTTGATCTTGTAGAGCCACGAGGAAGTCACAACTGACCTCCCATTAGGACGTGGCACTACCTCCCAGACATCATTCTTCATGATAGAGGCATACTCCTCCACCATGGCATCCCTCCGGATCTGTTGTCTAGTAGTCTCGTCAAAACTAGTTGGCTTTGTCTCCACAACATCTGCCACAAAGCCACCCAACCTCTCTGGTGGTCTGCTCTCCCTCACTGACCACTTGGGTCTCCCCACTGTCTCTTGAGCCTCCTTCAGGGTCTCCCGAAGCCATCTTGGCTTCCTCTTCCTTGCAGTAGTCTCCTGTGGTGGTATGGGAAAATCCTCAATTGGTGTCTCTCCTCTAGGCGAGATCTTGAACTTTGATATACTGTCCTTGATGAACCTGCACCAGGTGATCCTGTACTCTGTGAACTTGTCACCCCTAAGAAGTTGAACCTCTTGATCTTGATGTACCACCTAATGCACCTGAAACTTGTAGTGTGGCTCCTGCTGAGGAGCTTGCTGCTCTACTTGATCAACCTCCCGAGACCTCCTCAAAGCCCTCTCCTCCTTAAATGTCATTCCCCTCCTCAAGACAATCTTCCTTTGCGCAGGAAGATGTATATGATAGGATTTGCTTGTCTCACTATAACCTACTATGATACCCCTCTCTGCAGTGGGTTCCAACTTCGTCCTCTTCTCCTAGGGGATGTGCGAATATGTAAGGCACCCAAATATCCTGATGTGCCCAACTTCCAGCTTCTTGCTGGTATACACCACCTCAGGAGTCTTGCTCCCCTAGACTTTGTGTGGGTTCCTGTTCTGTAAATAAACAACAATGTTACACACCTTAGCCCAAAAGAGGAAAGGTAAACTCTGATCATGCAACATTGCTCTAGTTGCACCCACAATGGTCTTGTTCTTCCTCTCTGCCACCCCATTCTACTGAGGGTTGTAAGGCACAATGAGCTCCCTCTTGATGCCAACACTCCCAAAAAATCCTTCATCTCCACAGAAGTGTACTCACTCCCAGTGTCTGATCTCAACACCCTGATCTACCTCCTTGCCTGGTTCTCCACAAGAGCCTTAAACTCTTGGAATCATTGGAAGACCTCATCCTTGGTCTTCAGGAAGTAAATCCAGGTCCTCTTGGAGTGGTCATTGATGAATGTCGCATAGTAGTCATATCCACTCAATGAAACATGGGACATAGGACCACATATGTTAGAATGCCTCAAGCCAAGGATACCTGCAACTCTATTGTCACTACTTTGGAAAGGTGTCTTAGTGTACTTTCCCAAAGCACACCCCTTGCACACATCATGATGCTCTGTGCTGAAGTTAGGCAACCCTGTAACCATCTCCCTTAACATCCTGAAAGCTCCCTGGTGCAAGTGGGTCATCCTCCTGTGCCACAACTCACATAACTCACTACTACTGGTCTATGCTATCATAGCTCGAAGAGGCTGAAATATGAGTCTACATAGTCTCCCAATGTGAGCTCCAATCACACCAACAAACTCGATACAGGATCCCCAGGGATATATCAACACTTGTCCCTTCCAGAACACTACCTCGTACCCCCTGTCCTCCATGCTAGAGACTGATATCAAACTCTTATTCAACCTTGGAACATAAAGAACATTTGCCACCTTCAATATGTCGCCAAGCACAACCTCCAAGTCAATTTCATCCTCCAAAAGGCTCGTGAAGCGCTCTCTATAGCCACAAAGTCATCCATAACTAGTTGAAGTTGCAACTCCCTATTTCTTCTTACCCTTCTTGTTGGGACATTGAACAACATAGTGACCCATCTTCCCACAAACAAAGCATTTCACTTTGCTCATGTCCTTCTCCTTAGCCTTCTATTTCTCCTTCTCCTGCTTTGCTCCACTAGAAGAACCCTTGATCTTCTTGCCTTTCTTGCCCTTTGCTGCAAGAGCAACATTCTCCTCGTCACCCCCTCCACCACTCTTGCTGCCACCTCTCACACTCCTCTTGATCTCCTCCAGGATGAAATCGTCCCACATCTTCCCCCAACTAGAAAAGTGCTCTCTAGTCACCAAGCCGTGGATAAAGCCATCTCACTTCTCGGTGAACCCATCTAAGGAAATCCTAATCAACTTCTCCTTTAGAACAACCTCTCCAACGTCAACGAACTCATCCTTCACCTATGAGACTCTGATGAGGAAAGAAGTGACACTGTTGGTCTTGGTCGTCTTGGTATTGCGTAGTTTTTGTCTCAACACCATCTTCCTATTCTCATTAGAACTCTGGTGCAAAGAGACCAAGGACTCCCACATTTGATATGCATATCCCATCCCTAAAACATGAGGGAATAAATGGTTCTTGATGACATCTGGGAGGATCCTCTTTGCCTTCACATTTTTCTTGTTGAACTCTACCAACTGAGTTGGATCAGTGGGTGCTTGTACAACTGCTTGAACAACATCCCACACTTCCACCTCCTCTAGTAAAAGCATAATCCTCTCTTTCCATGGGCCAAAGTTTTCAGTCCCCATCAATCTATCCTCTACTCTCAACCTAGTAGCCCAACCCACAACCAACAAAATGAAGCAAATTTGGAAGCTAGAACCTTCTTCCCTTTGAATTGCAAAAGTCTTTGGGTTTCTCGCAAAGTTTAAAAGGTATTGGTTCACTATTTGAAGACTTTAAATGCTGGCTGTCCTCTTTATCAGCTGATTGAAATTTGAGATTTGAGCCTCAACTTAGCTCTGATACCATGTAGAAAATTTATGATCTGCACCCTTAACCCAGTTTACAATTTTGCATGTGTTTGTTTAGGCCCAACCCACATGTTTTGTCATGCTGATATAAATTTCAGTATGCATTCATTGCAAACATTAAAGAGTACTTCTACTATTTTTCAATTTCTTATCAGCTGAAAATTAATACGTAATTTTGGCAAGCATTCACACATATGAGACACTTATTTTTGGTCAAGTTGACCTTGGAAAAACCCCACAGTTTCTTGGGGAAAACTAGTCTTCAAAGGAGGATTTTATTGCTTGAGAAATTTAGACTAAGTACAAATGATAAACACAGTACTTATCTCCCTTTTTAGCTGTAGCATTAAATGCAAATTTCTGGAAATTTGTGCCGACTGTAATTTTCGGATTTTTACAAAAATACATGCCCAGAATTTCTGCATTAAATTCTCTGCTCAACTCTTCAAATTTCGTTCCCAAAATTCTGCCTTGAAAATTGTGCAACTACTGCCTCGATTTCTGCGCTTAAGGGTTACAGTTTTGCCTCGATTTTCATGCCAGACAGTTGTTGAAATCCTCCTCAAAATTCATGTTGACTGTGGCTGACTGTCCCAAAATTCATGCCTTGAATTTTGGGCCTGAACTAAGCTTCTTCCTCGAAATTTGTGCCTAGTTCTTGAAAATCGTGATGCGGACCCTCGAAATTCATGTTGTTGTCTTTCGAATTTCGTGCAACTTGTCTCCTCAATTTTTGTGTCTCTTCCCTTGAAAATCATGCTCTAGTTCAACTCCCCTCCTTGGAATTCGAGCCCTCCTTTCTCAGCTTCTCCTGGAAGTTTTGTCTCCTCTCTTCTCCTCATGCTCTCTCTCAAGTGTGAAGTGAAGATTGAGATCCCTTTTCCCTCTTTTGCCTCCTTGGAAAATATTGAATCCCTGCACCTAGGATCCAATGGTTGAGATTTAATTTCCAAATCTGAAGATGTGTGGTTGAGATCAATTCTCTCAAATGACTCCCCTCACATATTGACCCCATTACTTAAAGATCTCATAGTATTTTTTTCAAGTTGTGTATATTTTCTATTTTTCTCATAAAGTGATTTTTTAACTCACTTTAATATTAAGCACACTTTGTACTTTACACATAAAAGTCACTTTATAAAGTACAAGTGACTTTAATATTAGAAAAAATACATGGTACACACTTCTAAGACATTAATATAACTCATAAATGTCACTAAGACAAAAGTAATTAATGTGTTCACTAGGCTAAAAGGGATAAATGCCTAGTAACACCTCTCCTTGGTACTATTTCCAACAGTAAGAGGGTAGAATTTCACTCCTTGTAGATGCCTTTGGGTCTTGTGCTATTAATATGTTTCCTTATGTCCTAGGAAAACGATCTCCAAACCAATTAGAAATACCTTTAGGTCTCACTCCAAGACCAAAAGGTGGTGTTAGTCTAGATAGTATCCACAAGAAAGCGAGTATCCCTTGTGGTCATCGTTAAGGTTGCCTATAGTGGGGTCATGTGCTTTCAAATTTGGTTTCAATCAAATTTCAAATTTTTTTCTTTAAATCATAATAATGTCTCTAGCATGGATTGAGAAGGCTTATTATAAGCAAGATTGGCTCTATTATGGTGTGATTTCCCTCATTGATTCATTCACCTGAGTTAACGAGGCTTATCTTTGATTGTGTTATCTTAAATCTTCTATCCATGCTGATGCCATTTGTACATCTCCAAGCCTATTCTATAAAAGGCTATAGGGGTAGTGAGAAGAAGAGGTCTTTTTGTTTCTTGAAATTTGTTATCGCTTGAATCTTTTCTCTTCATATCCCATTTTTTAGTTTGAGTGTGAGAGAACACTATTCATTGAGTGTTAGAGGTTACTCCCATCTTGTTCACGTGATTTCATCCTCGAACATTCATTGGTGAGAGAAAATGCTTTGGAAATGATTTGATGTCCCTTGGAGTGCCTTGTACGTGAAGTCAATAGCTCCACACTTTGTAATACTTGTAGCATTGGAATAAAGATATCTTCTTATTTGGCAGGTATCTCATTTGTTGGATGTGTTTTCTTTCATTGAATTTTTTGAATCAATTAACATTGGGAAACAAACTCGTTTAATTGAATTTCTGACTCCAAAGTTCTATTTTATTTCCAAATTGCATAGGGATTCCCCTTGAGGCTAGTAAGCATTAGCATGAAGTGTAGATGGATTTTGTCAGGTGATAATGGCACCTTCCCTAGTTACCTTCTAACTCTTTGAGTTTCAAGCATGAACTCTTTTAGAGTATATATTTTGAACTAGAAAATTTCTAGTGTCAACAAATCCCTCAAGGCGTAAACTTTTTATTTTTTGATAGCCCTATAGGCGCATTCTAGTTGTTATATTTTCTTAGTGTCGGCTGCTTTCATGATCCACTTTTCTTCCATAAATTACATGTATCCTTTTATAAATAAAGTTTTAAGGAAGTATTTTATCGAAAAAAAGCAAGGAGATACATAGTTGCATTCCATAGTGTTGACTCATTTCCAAAACATGTTGGAATATGATTTCTTAGATAGTTGCCTTTGTTTGTCCATTTTTGTTTCCAATTGAGTGTGGATATCAATTCTTCTATATGTATTCATTCAAATATTGAATCAAAGACTAAAGTTAACCAATGTTGTAAGGGGATCACGAGAGTTGGGAGACACATATGGGGGATGTGTGGGAGCACCCACAATTTTAGAGAAATTTAGGGGGGCGTGGGGATGTTAGGGTCCCTAACAGAGGGGTCCCCATCTCGAACATTAAAACAATAAAAATAATAATGATAAAATCCCAACAATAGCAATTCATCCAATGCAAATTTATCATTGTGTAATATAGTGGAAACAATATATTCTCGCCATTTCTAAAATCCTAAAAATTGTTAAGCCTGCTGAATTTGAATGGGATATGAAATTCTATTTTCTCCATATGAAGTCTGATGAGGTTGGAAGCACTCTAAAAAATCTTGAAATAATTAATGGTACTGCTAAAAATTTAAGTAAAAGGATAGGAAATGTAAGATAAAGGAAAGGTTGGGAGCACTCTCAAACATTCTTTATCTTACCTTTTCTATCCTTTTACTTTAAGAATTTAAAATTACCATTAATTACTAAGGTCTAAAACTCTTGAAAGCTTTATCCCCTATCTTTGTTCTATCTTAAAGGGTTGTTGGACAAAAATCCAAAGGGTGCCTTTGGAGTGTGGAAAATGTAGGGCGTGCATCCCCACCCTGAGGAATGCGACTTCGTGGAGCACTGGTTATAACTTGAGCAAAACTCTATCCTCTTTGATAGCTTTGTTTCTCTTGGTCATTTTGAATCACATAAGTGTCTTCATCTATGTCTCCCTTGCTATTTCTCTTGCTTCGATGAATATCCTTTTTCCTAGTTTGTTATTTCAAGTTGCCATCTACCTTCTCTTTTAGCTCCTTTACCTTCTCAACTTGCCCTTCCACAATCTTACCAAATTCTTCCAATTATTCCATTACTTTTGCAAGTTTGGATTCTTAACATATTTTCTTGGAACCTTCAACATTGGTCTATTTGGTGGAATTGTGTTGCAATCTAAAACGAAAGCTTTGTGAAAGACTTGTGGAGTTTGGTTGACCCATTGTATGGGCATTGCAAGGAGAAGTCTTAGATCACAATGATGTAAAATCCAAAATGGTTTGGTTAGTGGCATGCCAATTGTTGATACTAGTGGACATGACAATCGGGCAATAGGAAGAAGGAAGTGGTCGTCCTAATGGGACTAGATCGGGGAGGACCACATAGGATCTTTGACTCGTACTCTAAAACCTCCCTCATGAATAGAGTTGGGAACCTCTAGTGTGGTTAGTGGAAGAAGGTTGAGTGATAGCCTATTGACTCTTGGAAAATGCGATGAAATTGAACATTTGAAAATGAGGTGCTTCTTTGGCTTGGTGTCTTGAAGGTGGTAGAGATGGCAAGCCCTCTTGCGGTGGGAAGTGTCGTGATCTGTCTCAACTTAAAGTGGATGAGATCACACTTTGAATTGGGCAAGGGGGATCCTAAGGGCATGCATCCAATGTTTGCATCTATACTCAATTTTGACAATATAATTGTCCCTCAATTGCATGAAATGCTAGATATAGAATGTGAAAATTCTATCTTTGCAGCAACTGGTTTACTTTTCGTACTTATTTCATCATAAGTTATTCATGAAATTATTTCAACAAACATTAAAATAAATACTGCTGCAGATATCACACTGTAATACAGAAACAAACATATGCACACATTGACACAGTTATTTTGGACTAATGTCCCCGGAAAAACCCAATGTGGGAAAACCAGTGCAACAAGGGATAATTTTACTATCAACAATTTTCTTGTACAACAGGGTGCCAAACTGGCTTACCCACAGATAGACAAACTTCCAACACTTTTCTAAACCTAGCGTAGGCCCTACTGACCTCTGCGTTAGCTTGAAACCCTCTGCGTCATCCTGAAACCCTCTGTGTCAGCCTACTGAGGCTCTGCGTCACCCCTGCAGCCTTTGCGTGGATGACGCAGGCCCTTCTGGCTCTGCGTGGTCTCTGCTACCTCTGCGTGGCTTCCTTTGGCTCTGCATCTTCCTCTTTTGTGCTGATCTCCTGTCGCTCTATTCCGTACTTGCTGCCTCTTAACTGCTCTCTAGACCACTGGTTCAATTTCTTAGCAAACCCCGCTCCAGGAATTGAATTGATTAGTCTCCCTTAGTGTGTTCTCCAAGTGCCCTTGAAGCCTCCTCTTACACTTTTTCTGTTGACATCTCAACGACTGAGATTAAGTCCCTAATCAATGGCTAAGATTGGATCTGGCTTCATCCATGTCTTTTGGACCATTCTAACATAATTTCATATTAATACACATTAATATTTTATTTTCCCTAAGTTTAGACTTAAGGACTCCATTAAAAATATTAATTATTTTAATATCTCTTGATATGTTTAGAATTTGCCCAAACCTTTTCTGGGTATTGGAGATCCTATGTGCCCCAACCTCTCCACCAAATTTCGTGGCTAGAACACATCTGATGCTACCCCAAATCAACACTCCCTCTTAGCGAGGATTGTGCTCTAGCAATACTCCTCACTGAGTATTACTCTGGTCATTCGGCATCGGTAGCTGTGCTGATGTTAGGCTTTCCTGCCCAACATCCTCTGCACTGCTGCCTCCTGTACTGCTGCCCATGACTCTGCTACTGCCACTGCTGCATCTGTATGATAGCTCCCTTTGGATTCGTGCTGTTGTTAGTCCTTTCTCCCAACACTGCATCCGCACTGCAACTTCCTCTGCATCTGTGTTGCTGTTGGTCCTTTCTCCCAACACTGCATTTGCATTGCAACTCCCTCTGCATTTGTGTTGCGGTTGGTCCTTTCTCCCAACACTGCATCTGCATTGCAACTCCCTCTTCATTCGTGTTGCTAACACACTACTTCTGAAAGGGGTTCTTTACCATCCCCATCTTTTCCCTGAAGTAGTCAAATTTTGACTTTCCAAGGGCCTTGGTGAGGATATCTGCCACTTGCTCCCCTGTAGGAGTGTAGCTCAACTGTACAGCTCCTCGTTGGACACAATCTCTGACAAACTGACACTGGATATCAATATGCTTTGACCTATCATAAAACAGAAATACTGGATTCTTAGAGAGTTTGATGCAACTTTGATTATCACACATGATCCTAGTTGCCTTCATATTTCTTCTGAATAGGTTTACCAGCAGTTTTCTAAGCCATATGGCCTCACACGAAGCTGTGCTTGCTGCCATATATTCTGCCTCAAACGAGCTTAGAGCCACGAACTTTTGTTTCCTACTGCACTAGGAGGTTATTCCTGATCCAATGTTGAAACAGTACCCATAGGTACTTTTCCGATCCACTGAACTTCCTACCCAATCTGCATTAGTAAATCCACTCAACTTGATATCCTTCCCCTTGTTGTACAAGAGCCCATAATCAACTGTTCCCTGTAAATACCTGAGAACGTGCTTGGCTGCTGCCCAGTGAGCCCTCTTTGGTTCCACCATGAATTGACTGAGGGTGCTGACAGCGTAGAAAATATTTGGCTTGGTATTGACTAGATACATCAGGGACCCTATGAGCTGTCGGTATAGGGTGGGATCGACATCCTTGTCTTCTGATGCATCAATCTTCTTCCAGTTGGTGATCATAGGCGTAGCCATAGGTCTATAGTCTCCCATCTCGAACCTTTTCAGGATTTCTGTAGCATACCTTCCTTGCCCAAGGAAGATTTCTCCTTTCTGCTGCCAAACTTCCAACCCTAGGAAATAGTGCATTCGTCCCAGATCCTTCATATTGAACTCTATGACTAGATTCTTCTTGCAGTCTTCAGTGAGTCTGGATGATCCTGTCAGGAAGAGATCATCTACATATAATGCTAAGATAAGTGGCTCGCTTTCTAGAACCAGATAGTAGAGATTCGGATCTGCGTCACTCTTGACAAACCCCATCTTCTGCAAGTAGCCATCTATTCGACCATAGCACGCTCTTGGTGCCTGCTTCAGCCCATACAAGGCTTTCTTCAGTCTGCATACATGAGACTTCTTCTCACGAGTTTCAAAGCTCTCTGGTTGTTCAATGTATACTTCTTCTTCTATTACCTCGTTCAGAAATGCCATCTTGACATCCATTTGATGGATCTCCCATCCATTTGGGCTGCAAGAGATATCATGGTCCTAATAGATTTATACCTGGCTACCGGGGCGAAGGTTTTCTCATAGTCAATCCCTTCCTTTTGAGCATACCCCTTAGCCACAAACTTGGCCTTGTATTTTTCAATATTGCTGTCCGCAACATATTTGATCTTGTAGATCCATCTTGAACCTACCATAGATTTGTCTTGAGGCCTTGACACCACCTCCCAGACATCGTTTACCATTATGGAGTTATACTCCTCCACCATCGCATCTAGCCAGACCTGATGTTGAGCTGCCTCCTTGAAGCTGGCAGGCTCTCCATCCTGAGTTACCAACACCTGATACTTGTCTGGCTGTTTTCGCTCCCTTTTCCTATTCCTTAGCTTTCCTATGAAGTTCTTTGCATCATGCAGAATCTGACAAAGTTCCCTTCTGGTTCTTTCTCTGCCAACAGGTGCTTCTATTCGCTCCTCTTCCTCATCCTGAGAATCTTCTAGATTTGAGGAAGGATTCTTTACTTTTGTTGGTTGAAGAGGCATAACCAATGGATCCTTTTTCGACTGCTCCTTGGAAGGCATTTCGCGAGATCTTTTGAAAGCTCTATCGTCCATGAACTTTACATCTAGACGTACTACTACCTTCCTGCTCCTTGGAAGATAGATCTTGTATGCCTTAGCGTTCTCACTTTATCCTGCCAAATACCCCTTTTCTGCAGTTTGATCCAGCTTCTTCCTCTTTTCTTTGGATATGCGACAATATTCCAAACTCCCATATATCTTGAAGTCACTGACTTCAGGTGTCTTCCCAGTGAAGACTTTCTCTAAAGTAATCTTGCCCAATGCCCGATGAGGAGTCTTGTTCTGAACGTAGACAATTGTGTTGCATGCTTCTGCCCACAGGAATTTTGGCATATCCTGATCATACATCATGGCCCTAGCTGCTTCTACAATAGTCCTTTTTTTTCTTTCTGCCACCCCATTTTGCTCTGGATTGTAGGGAGTTGTCCACTCTCCTCTGATGCCCTCCTTAGCACAATAATCAGTGAATTTCTTATCGACATATTCTCCACCATTATTTGAGCGCAAGACTTTTATTTTCTTACCTGTCAGATTCTCCACTAGAGCCTTGAACGCCTTGAATCGACAGAAAACCTCATCCTTGGTTTTCAAAAAATAGATCCAAGTTTTCCTCGAGTGGTCATCAATGAAGGTAAGGAAATACTCGGCACCGCTGAGAGCTTTGACGAACATAGGTCCACAGATATCTAAGTGTATCAATCCTAGTACACTCTTGGCCCTGTGGTTGCTCCTAGGAAACGCTGCCTTGGTGTACTTTCCTAGAGCACAACCCCTGCATACATCATCTCGTTCCATACTCAGATCTGGAACTCCTGTTACAGTGCTCCTGAGAATTCTCAGAGCTCCATGGTGCAAGTGACCCATCCTCCTGTGCCATAGTTCGTTCAAGTCTTTGTCCCCATGATTGCCTATTAGTGCGATTGGAGATTCTAGTTGTAATCTGTACAACCAATTACTTTTGATCCCGATCTGTACTTTCTTTTTCCAGCTCGGGTGTTTGACGTATACCTTTTCCTTGATGAAGTAGATGTCATAGCCCTTGCCTTGTAGTTGTGACATGGAAAATAAGTTCATCCCCAATCCTGGCACATGCAGCACATTCATGGAACCGCTCTCCCGATTCTGTCTGAAAAACTATGGTACCCTTTCCTACTAGAGTACACTTTGCCTTGTTCCCCATGGTGATCTGAAAGTTCATCTTCTCTTCTTGATATTCTGAGAAACACTCCCTGGTTCCCGTCATATGTCACGAGGCTTCACTGTCTATATACCATACTTCTGATGATGCAACACTAGTTATGCACGCCATTTCTTCTTCCAACCTGGAAGCCAACATAGAGAAATCAAAATCTCCCTCTCTTGTGCAATCTTTCGAAAATTTGCGTGAGTCCCCTGAGGTGGATGCCTCTGCATCGTGGTCTCGACCCATAACTAATTTTTCCTTTTTGTCTTTGATTACTTGCTCTGATACCATGATACCATGTGAAAATTATATCACTACAACTACTGATTTACTTTTTCTACTTATTTCATCATAAGTTATTCATGAAATTATTTCAACAAACATTAAAATAAATACTGCTGTAGATATCACACCGTGATATAGAAACAAACATATGTACACATTGACACAGTCATTTTGGACTAATGTCCCCGGAAAAACCCAATGTGGGAAAACTGGTGCAGCAAGGGAGAATTTTATTATCAACAATTTTCTTGTACAATAGGGTGCCAAACTGGCTTACCCACAGATAGACAAACTTCAACACTTTTCTAAACCCAGCGTAGGCCCTACTGACCTCTGCTACAGCTTGAAAGCCTCTGCGTTAGCCTACTGAGGCTCTGTGTAGCCTCTCTGGGCCTCCGCGTCACTCCTGCAGCCTCTGCGTGGATGACGTAGGCCCTTTTGGCTCTGCGTAGTCTCTGCTGCCTCTACGTGGCTTCCTCTGGCTCTGCGTCTGCCTCTTTTGTGCCGATCTCCTGTCTCTCTCTTCCGTACTTGCTGCCTCCTAACTACTCTCTAGACCACTGGTTCAATTTCTCAGCAAACCCCGCTCTAGAAATTGAACTGACTGGTCTCCCTCAGTGTGTTCTTCAAGTGCCCCTCAAGCCTCCTCTTACACTTTTTCTGTTGACATCTCAACGGCTGAGATTAAGTCCCTAATCAACGGTTAAGATTAGATCTGCTTCATCCATGTCTTTTGGACCATTCTAACACAGATTCATATTAATACACATTAATATTTTATTTTCCCTAAGTTTAGACTTAGGGACTCCATTAAAAATATTAATTATTTTAATATCTCTTGATCTGTTTAGAATCTTCCCAAACCTTTTCTGGGTATTGGAGATCTTATGTGCCCCAACCTCTCCACCAAATTTCGTGGCTAGAGCACATCTGATGCCACCCCAAATCAACATAGAATGCCATCTTAGGGCTAGGGCCCTTGGAGGGGTAGTCTAAGTGTGTTGGATGTATTGGATGGAGATATACTCCTAATCACTTGGTTTAGATCTTGTTTAGAAGTTAGGAGGTGACATGGGGGTCCAAGGATTGTTGAAGAGGGGGAGTTGGTTGGGAAAAATGACCATTAAAGAAATAGAGAAGCCTATAAAAGCCAATAGCTCCTTTTAGGGGGTTTCATGAAGGCAGTATCATTCAACAAGCTTAGAGCTTAATAGGGATACTAATCTCTGTTGGATGTTGAGGCACTCAAGGTCTGAAGTTTGTGAAGGAAGGAGATGAGTCTAAAGATGGCCTTAAGGTGCAAAGGGTGAGCTTCAAGGTCTCCCTTGATGATGGATTGTGGAACCGTCCATTTGAAATGGATGATGTATTGCAGTAGAAGGGTTTGGTCTCCATCCATCTTGGTCAAGTTGGTTTGAAGCAATCTAGCTCCTTATACCTTGAAGCCATAGTGGATAGAGGATTTGATGATTATGTCCAAAAGGCACACCTTGGACAAGATATCTTGGAAATGACACCGAAAGCATTATTTGTTGAGTTGACAAGGCAATCATATGCCTTGTTAAGATGGGGTTGGAAAGCATGTCTTGAAATAAAGTTACACCCTTAAAATTTAACCACCAAATATGTGTAAGGGTATATTATTCTCAATGTTTTCCCATCAAAAGCAGAACTGGTCATTGGTGAGGGCTCAGTGAGAGTTTAAAGATCATAACTTTAGTTTTACTAAGGTTGAACATTAACTGATGGTCATAGAAGTTGGTTATGCCGTCGATTTATCTATACAACTCATCAAGTGAGAAGGCTAAGAGAATTACGTCTTCAACAAATAAAAGCAAGGAGATTGAAACATGGTGTACCTTGTAGAATACAACCACTCCCTCCTATTCATGCTCTTTAAAAAAGGACCCCAACCCATGAATTAGATCCCTATGAGAATTAGTGAGAGAGGGTCAATGTTGCTCTTAGTCGAGTTCATGAGGTCATGGGTGGAGCAAATACGACAACTAATGTTCTCATATAATTTCATAATGATGGTTTGATGTGTCTCTATCATGAAGCTTGTAAAGTAGGGTCTCTCTTAAGCAAGATTCAAACACCTTCCAAAAGGCAGAAAACAACATAAGACTTTTGAAGAGCGATAATGAACCTCCTTAATAATGACTTGAAGAGTGAAGATGTGGTCAATGGTTTGCTACTCTTGATGAAAGCTTTCTTGTTCTTCGGCTTGAAGGTGCGTTCTCTATAGCTCATTTGATAATCACATATGAAGTACTTCATTATAAAGCTTGGCAAAAATGTGCTCGATCATATGATTTTGTAATTGCCAACCATATGGTTTTGTAATTGTTGGGGTGATAGTAATCCTTGATTTTAAAATGGGGTGGATAATATGATGGGACCAAGATAGAGGGAACCTTGAATAAAACCTCATGACTAAACAAACCAATATTGTGAGACTCAAGAGAGTGATTGTCATGCTAGAGAACTCCTATTGAAGGGCTTCCTAGTTAGGGACCTTGATGGTGCTCATGAAATGAGGGTTGTTTTGATGTCAACATGAGAGAACATATGGCAATAAGAGGGAGGATAAACATTGTGGACTATAGGTGGCATGTGGTTGTTATAAAAAAGTGCTGATATGTGAGTACAAAAACTATTGGTACAAGTCGAAAGGTAGGGTAGCATGGTTTGAAAAAATGACAAGAAGTTCATAGAATCTCATGGGTCTTCATGAGAAAGAGGATGCCATGAAGGACATATACACCTTGGAAGGTGATTGGAGAAGACAACATCGAGTCATTATAGTTCCAGTAAGCTATGGAGATGGAGAATGACCAAGCTCCACCTTGAGGAGGGTGCCATTTGGCTCAGAGTCGACTAGTTGTGAAAGTTCCAAATCACTTCTTTGAAGTTGCAAACAATAACCCATTTGATTTCTTTCCTAGTTGGTATTACTTTCTCCTTGGCCTACTGAAGTTAACAACTTAGGGCCTTGTATCAGCATCCAAAAGTACTTGTGTGAGAGAGAAGAGAGACTTCCCTTAGCCTGAAGAGCTTGGGGTTGATCATTAGGAGAAATAAACAAAGGATTAGCGTCAAGTTAGTGATGGTGCCTACCCACGCTTTTTCTATGCCAAGATCCTTCAAGTCAAGGTTATCTCGATGGAAAGAGACACCATCTTGTAGAGGAGCTGAAGGGAGGCAGGAAGGGAGCCTCCCCGCCTGAGATTAAGCTCTTTGGATTGTCTTAAATGCTCCTCTTCATTGTTTGCATGCACCACCTCTTCAACCTCTATAATTGAAGGAGTCTTTTTCTTATCTTTAGCAAACTATGCCCACTAGTACGTTTCCTTCTTGATTAGTTCTTGTGGGGTTTTCATCTCCTCTTGCGTACTTTTGAGAGCAACAATTTTGCGTTGTAATGAGGTGGCATGCCAAGAGAGAGTTAGTGGTGGAGGTTCACCTACTCTTCGTTTCAGTGACCATCTACTTCAATTGTGGTTATCAAATGTAATTACGATGACTTTGCTCTTGGAGGTCAATAACTTCAAATTGAATCTTGATGTATTTATATTCAAACTACTCAATCTCATCATAATTGATTTGAATTTTGTTGTTGAAATAGAAATATTTAATGATGGGTGAAAATGATCTTAAAGATGGAAGCCATTGTGTTGTAAATCTTGTTCAACCCAATGATGTTATTAGGTGGATTTGTAGGTAAACTATTAACCATGCATGGCATTGATCCATGCAGGGGCAGGGGGGTCATGGTAAGATTGGGGGAGGATGGAGTGGTCAAGACAAGATCAAGGAGGGGATGAGAAAGGGTCATGTCTAGAGCAATTAGGATGAGTTTAGGGGAGAGGGGGGATTGTGATAGAGCCAAGAGAGTTTGAGAGGGTTGAGATAGGAATAGGTAGAGTTAGAATCGAGTCTAGGGAGGATGGGGAATGAGACAGGGTTTGGGGAAGGAGGGGAGATTTGAGAATAGATGAGGGAGATCACATCATGGGTGTGATCTTTTAAAGACTTTAACAATAGTTCGTGTTGTTCATTGATTCTTAAAAGCTTATGCAAGTTTATATTTGCTATAATTTTCTTCATGTCTTGCATGATGTTATACTTGCTTTTAGTTGTGGTAGAAGAGGTGAAAGGCTACGTTTTTGCTGCTAATGGTTTGGGAGAAGTGTTGGGTGAACATTCAATTTCAAATTATGCTTGAAGGATAATATTTTCTTCCTTGCCTAGTTTAACTTTTCCACTTTGTTACTTTTTTCTTCATTATCCTTTTTGAAAGCTTACATGCTAGGCAAGGTAGATTATCCCAGAAAACCATAGTGGTTGTTGTAGGAGGATTTAAATCTTTTAAATCATTGTTATTACTAGCTTTGGTTTCGTCAATGTGTTGGCTTGAAAGATCTAATGCATTTAGAAATTTTTTGGGTGTTCCTTTCCATTATGTGCATCTTGGTGTAGCCTATTGCCGATATTATACAGTGATTTTGTTCAAATTGACTTGGTTGTTAACGAGCATGGGTTCTACTCTAGTTTCAACATTGTTATTGCTGTTATTGTTTGCCCTTATATAGTTATTTAAGTTTTGAAAATTGTGATTGTTCCATGTTCCTTCACCTACCCTTCTTTGTAGATTTATAAAGTCATTTGACAATTTCTGCAACACTCACAACATACCTTCCATTTATGCATTTATATTGTTATCTTTGGCATTGGTATCAGTGTTGGCAACAACTTTAGGTAACATAATGAGTACTCTTTTTATCTTATTTTGGGGAATGAATTTTAAAGGTTTGACATGAGGGGAAGGGTAGTGTTACCAAAAAATCTTTGACCCAAAGATGAAAAGCCCCAACACATAGATGGAGATTTGTGGAACTGGGAGATTAGACACTGCTACCTCACCAAAACTACTTCGCATTTTAGACGAAGATTGGACCTAAGCTGGGGGGCTTGCTTATGGGTGCTAGGCTCACTTCATGTAGTGTGAAATGTGAGTAAAGGGAGCCTAGCAACAAATACAACAAAAAGAAAGGCAGAGAAATTTAAAAGTGTTCGGCTTGCAGGTGATGGATGAAAGGGAATCCAATGCCTTATTGCTTGGACTATGGAGTCATACATGCAACCTAAGAAGGTGTTTCAAAATGGATTAAGGGTTAACCAGTAATCAATTGATCTACGTATACTATAACCCTTGACTTGGTAAACAACACATCACAAGGTGAGAAAGGAAGGAACTCATAATAGGTACCCCATAGTTAGATTGAGCATAAGGGCAGTTAAACTTTACTCACAAAAGATGTTAAAGCTTTAAACCCATTCTCTAAGGTAAGGCACAAGCTATTGGCGACAATGAATGCTTAACATTGTAGCTCCTCTCCTCAAGACAAGGTTTCTTGTAGACTTGGTTTTGACATTCTCATCTTGCATACGAAATTTACAATTTTTGCACCTAGTACATATCCATGACTCATAAAAGATTGTACGGAAGTGACAAAGATAATTTAGACAAAAATTACCTCCATTACAATACTTGGAGTTGCAAATAGAGAGAGAAGAACTTTATATAGGTTTAAGCTCAATCTCCCTCGTACAATAAACTATGAATTATTTCCTTATATCCATTAGTTTGCCTAGGAATAATGATAAAATAATTGTCTCCAACAAAGATTTTACTAAAAGTAGAAAGAGTTTGTTGAGATCCACAATCTCCTCGAGGAAGTTACTATAAATAATCTATTAAACAATTCTTAATGAACACCATATCTAATTAACTCCAATGGACAAGCTTGCAATGATAAAATGAGGAGTTAGTTGCAACTATTTTCCAAATATAGAGGCAATATATAAGGGTGCCTCCTTGATTTGATGAGAGACCAAGTCATGGATCCAAAAATAGCAAAAGATGACTTGTCCACAAGTGTGGCCCTTCTAGAAGTAAGTCCACATGCGAGATAAGCATGCATAGTGTAGTGGAATGATCTCAATAGATGTGCTGGAATGAGCCAAGATGGCATGTGTGGCTGATCCAAGGTAGATGATGTGTTGTTTGACCAAATAGACAGAAGAGATAGGTGGATCCCCTTATGGATATGCATGAAGATGTGTGCTAGTGACTTGCTTTGATTGAGGATTTGACCATGTCTAGGCCTCAAAAATAGCAAGTGTAATATGTGTGCCCTCCTAGGTAACATGTCCACATATGAACCAAGTAGTAGCAAACTCCTCCATGAATGAATGCTCAAAAGACGTGGTAAGTGGACCTTTAAGCTAGGTCACCCCTCATGAGTGTGTAAACATACCAGGGACAATGAGAGGGCTCCATTACAAGGATAAAACAATGGTTTCAAAGGTGAAACCTTGTGCTGCAAAACCATCAACCAATCTTCATATCTGTGAACAGATTGATCTCTTCAAATGGATAGACACAATTGATCTCTTCAAATGGATAGACACAACAATAGGTATGGGTACTCCTTCAATTGGAAATAATATGATTGCCATTTGTCTTTATTATGCTTCAAAGGAATTGGAGAAAACTCAGAGACGTAGCTAATGTAGGCAATGCTTGGAAAACTCTTTTTATCATATCGGTTTGCATATTCTTTTTGTGAGCTTGATTGTTTAATTTCAATTTTGTAACAACCAATCTCAAATTAAAGGAAGCATAGGGATATTAGCATGCATGCAAGGCATGCATATGATAGCTACATATGCATGCAACGCCTATACTGTACTAGTATACATATTGGTTAATATCATTAAAATGTGTCTATATTTAGGATAACGAATTAACTAGTAAAATAAATACCTAACTTACAAAAACATAATGGGGTACTTGATCATAATATATGTATATCTAAAATAATATAAAATTAAAAATAAAATGTAATATATTAAACTAAATACAAAGGAATTATTACATGTATATTAATATTCTAACAAAATAAACTATATATAAAATGAAAAGAAATTAACATATAGAGAAAGTACATCTATGTATTAAAGTATGAGTTAAAATAGTGCCATAACATTATAAAAAAAAGTATAACTTAAAATATGCAAAAGCCACGTAACATAATAAAAAGGACATATGAAGGGAAGTAATGTTATTGAGTTGGCAACCGTTTCCACACACTTCTGAAGTTATCCAATTCGAAGTGGTGGAGTAACCTCCCCAATATAAGAGGAGGTAAGGCACTGTAGAGAAGGGAGGAAAAACTCTGATACAGAGGGAGACGAAGGAGAAATGTTGGTTAATTGATAGAGAGACAATAGGAAATTCTCACAGTGTTATTGATAGAATGCATTCTAAGCTCAATTGTTCTTGAATTTTTGGGCACGAGGGCCAGAGTACCTTGAATTTGAAGTGCTTTGGCGCTGGGTATTGAAGGTGTGCCTAATTTGGCAGGGAGGTTTTGGTTGTTTTGGTAACGCAGCGGAATCAAGAGTTGCAACAGAGCAGATCTTCAACCATAGAATGCTAGAGCAATTGCCAGAAACACCATCAGATAGAATTCCAAGTAAGTACTATCAAATGAATAATTAGATTTTGAATTCTCTGTTTAATCTGAATAACAATTTTGTTAAATTCTGCTAATAGAAAATTAGGGCTTTTTTATGAATAGTAGTTCCATTAAATTTTGTAAATTGGGCACCTTACTGTTAGAATTTCTAAGTTTAACCCATTAGAAACCCTTCATGTACTTTTTGATTTATTCCTACATACTTGTTTTGTTAATTAACAAGTTATTTACCATGTAAACACTGGAAATAAATACAAGTACATGCTCAACACTTTACGGATCATCAATTGAAGGAAACAAAAACAAGCACACAAGTGACACTGTTGTTTTGGACTAATGTCCCCGGAAAAACCCAATGCAGGAAAACCGGTGCAACTATCTGAGGGTTTGATTTATTAAGCAGTTTCAGAATACAATTTGGGTACCAAATCCAGCTCACCCAACAGAGAAAAATCGCGGCAGTAGTACCTCTCTACTCGGAAGCAGATATGCGGGTTGAAACTTCGGATAAACACTCTGGCAACTCCACAACTCCAATCTGCCCCATGAAACCACAACGTCAGCCTCTAGGGATTGCATTAGCCTCTCTTTGGCCCAGCATTAGCCCAACGTCACTCTAGCTTGGCCTATGTTAGCCTCTGGAGGCACTGCATTAGTCCTCTGGCCCTCTGCGTCACTCATGCTGGCCCTCTGAGGCACTGCATAGCTCTTGGCTGGCTCTGCGTGAACCCTTGGCTGCTTTTGCGTCCCTCTCTCCGGCTGCTGCGCTGATCCTCTCAGTGCTATATCTGCCTCTCTGCTTCTGTATTCACTGCCCTTCAGTTGCAACTCTGATCACTCTCTGAATTTTCTCAGCAAACCCAGCCCCAAAAAGTCGAAATCTTGATCTCTTGGTGTGTTCTCCAAGTGACCCTCAAGCCTCCTCTTATACTTTTCTCGTTGACAAATCAACGACCGAGATTAAGTCCTTAATCAACAATTAAGATTATATCTGGCTCGATCCATGACTTTTGGACCATTCTAACACAGTTTTATATTAAGTCACATTAATATTTTATTTTCCCTAAGTTTAGACTTAGGGACTCCATTAAAAATATTAATTATTTTAATATCTCCCAAACTGTTTAGAATCTGCCCAAACCATTTCTGGGTATTGGAGATCTCATGTGCCTTAGCCTCTCCACCAATTTTGTGGTAGAGCACATCCGATGCTACCCCAAATCAACACTTCCTCTTAGTGAGGACTGTGCTCTAGCAATACTCCTCGCCATCCGACAGCGGTCCCTGTGCTGATGCTAGGCTTGTTGCCCATCATCTACACTGTGGCATCCTATACTGCTACCCATGGCCCTGCCAATGCCACTGCTGCATTCGTACTGCAACTCCTTCTGCATCCGTGCTGCTGCCCATGGCTCTGCCACTGCCACTGCTGCATCTGCAGTGCAACTCAGTTACTGAGAAGTAAGTAACTTATCTCCCAACTTTGACATCTCTGTCAGACTAGAGACATCCATGATGCTAAAGCTCCCTATATCGCTGACAAGTGCTCCCTCTCTAACCTCTGTGCCACTACAACTACTCCATGCATCTCGCACCGTTGCACACCTCTCTGTGCCATCTTGCACTGGTGCAACACTCTTGTGCTTCTTGCACTGTTGCCTCACGCTGTCTTGGGAATCCTGCACTGTATCTTCCTCTCTCTCTCCATTCGCATCCGTCTCTACTGACATCCGCTAGTACTGCTATTCCTCTTCAGGGCTCCCGTAGCAAGGTCTAATCCAAGAGGTTGGGTACCTCGAGGATCCTGCCCCTCATCGCCTATAGTCTGTCTGACTATAGCTCGATGTCTCCCCACTTCCGCTCAAGTGGTGTGTGGGCACTCATGGCATAGTCATCCGTCTATCTCCACTTCCTTCTCTGCCCTTGCTGGCACAACCTTGGTCTCGGAGGCCTCTCCCTTGCTCTTCTTCCTTGGACATTGGGTCACATAATGACCTAGCTCTCCACAGTGGAAGCATTTGACCTTGGAGAGGTCCTTCTTCTTCCATTTCTCTTGCTTTTCCTCAAATGCTAGGGCAACATCCACCACCTCCTCTTTGATTTCGATCTCCTTGCTGCTGCTTACTGCTTTGGTTAGCCTTATGATCTCTTCTTGGCGAAGAGCAACCTACATTTCCTCCCAATATGGAAGGGTTTCCCTGCCTAGTATGCTCTGGACAAACACCTCCCAATCTTCTGAGGCTGTGTTCAGGGCTGTTCTCACCATCAATTCTTGATCCGGCATGGCCCCTATGGAATTGAGTTGATCCTGGATCTCCTTCAATCGACCAAGGAAGTGGTCGATCTGTTCTCCCTTCTGCATCTGGTATGATCGCAGCTGATTTTCTAGTAATATCCTTCTCTGCACAGAAGTATGCTCCTACAATTTCTTTAGAGCCTCCCACATCTCATTTGCCGTTTCCTTTTCGGCAACATGTGGCATTACATTGCCCTTGACCCCGTCACGAATGATGCTTTTGGCCCTCGCCATTTACTTCCTTGTACTTGTCATTATTAGCTGGGTCAATTGGGATAACTATCATCCTCAAGGCGAAGTGCTTGACACGATTTCTGTCTAGAACAGATAGGATTATGGCCTTCCAGACTACGAAGTTTGAGGTTCCGTCCAGTCTGTCTTGGTCTCTTACTCCATTCACTGCCATCTCGCTGCTCCTCTACTTCCCTCTTGGAAGTTCTCGGTGTGACTCCCTTTGAGCCTCGATTTCCCTCCTGGAAACCCTTCTGCCAATGTCGAGATGCCCCCACTTCGATCGCTAGTGCAGCTGCATCACTGATCCGGATTCCTTGGCTAGAAATCCTTGGTAGCACGTCCCTCCTGCTTGGCCTTGCCCTATTAGGTACTGTTTTGACTACAGTACCCCACCAACTTCACTCTGCAACTTACTCACAGCCTCCTAAACCCCAACAAAAGGTTAGAGCTCCTAGACACAGGCAAATCAACTTCCTCAACCAACTGTGTCAGCCCTCCTGGCCTCTGCGTGAGCCTGTCTTTGCCTCCCTCAGCCTTTGCACTGCCTCTACCTGGCTCAATCTTGATGACACAAGCACTGCGTCACCCCTTCCTTGCTGCTACTTTGCTAGGAACAACTTCTGTCACTCGGGACAATTGTTTTCTGCTGTTGTTGCTTTGCTCGGATGATGTCCTCAGTTCTCCTGTGATCTGCTACCACCCTTTGATACCATGTTGGAATTTCTAAGTTTAACTCGTTAGAAACCCTTCATGTACTTTCTGATTTATTCCTACCTACTTGTTTTGTTAATTAACAAGTTATTTACCATGTAAATACTGGAGATAAATACAAGTACATGCTCAACACATTACAAATCATCAACTGAAGGAAACAGAAACAAGCACACAAGTGACACCGTTGTTTTTGGACTAATGTCCCTGGAAAAACCCAATGCGGGAAAACCGGTGCAGCTATCTGAGGGTTTGATTTATTAAGCAGTTTCATAGTACAATCTGGGTGCCAAATTCGGCTCACCCAACAAAGAAAAATCTTGGCAGTAGTACCTCTCTACTTGGAAGCAGATATTCCGGCTGAAACCTCGGATAAACACTCCGGCAGCTCCACAGCTCCAATCTGCCCCACGAAACCCCAACGTCAGCCTCTAGGGATTGCGTTAGCCTCTCTCTGGCCTAGTGTTAGCCCAACGTCACTCTGGCTTGGCCTGCGTCAACCTCTAGAGGGACTGCGTTAGTCCTCTGGCCCTATGTGTCACTCACATTGGCCCTCTGAGGCACTGCGCAGCTCCTGGCTGGCTCTGCGTGAACCCTGGCTAGCTTTTCGTGAACCCTTGGTTGCTTCTGCGTCCCTCTCTCCGGCTATTGCGCTGATCCTCCTGATGCTATCTCTGCTTTTGTATTCATTGCCCCTTAGCTGCAACTCTGATCACTCTCTCAACTTTCTTAGCAAACCTAGCCCCAAAAAGTTGAAATCTTGATCTCTTGTTGTGTTCTCCAAGTGACCCTCAAGCCTCCTCTTATACTTTTCTAGTTGACAAATCAACGGCCAAGATTAAGTCCCTAATCAACAGCTAAGATTAGATCTGGCTTGATCCATGACTTTTGGACCATTCTAACACAGTTTTATATTAAGTCACATTAATATTTTATTTTCCCTAAGTTTAGACTTAGGGACTCCATTAAAAATATTAATTATTTTAATATCTCCCAAACTGTTTAGAATCTGCCCAAACCATTTATGAGTATTGGAGATCTCATGTGCTTTAGTCTCTCCACCAATTTTCGTGGCTAGAGCACTTCCGATGCTACCCCAAATCAACACTTACAAATTTAATGCTGATTTTTAAGTGTTATGCCATTTTTCATGTTAATGATAGTAAATTGAGTATTATAGAGTTCATTCGAAATTAGAGAAAAAAATTGAGTTAATTTTATTATCCTAATTTCAGATCAGTGGATGTACTATATTGCAAGACCTACGACACATTTCAAGTGGAGGATTTGATTTTCCTTGATCAACACTTTATGCATACCTATTTTTGGTTGGGACCTAGCATGCGCTTCAAGGCATCTATTTTTGGTAGTTTTATTTGTCTCACAAGTTCTATTCTTGGCCTAGAGAAGTGCACCTCCACTTGAGATTGACTTGCTATTCTAATTAGTTCCACTCTTGTCTTTAGGGCATTGAATTGAGTTCATGTATTTGCTATTTTTAGATTTTGCTGAAATTGGAAATACCCATTCATGGACATTTAGGGTGCACTTCATGAAGGAGTCTCTTGCATCTTTTTTTTTGGGTTTTTTCTTACCTAATTTTATCTTAGGGATGATCGCTCTTGCCTTGTAGATTTTGGACAAAGGAGGATGTATTCTTGGGGATTACTTGACGCCTTCTCCATCTATTTTCAAATAAGGACTTGTGCTATGTTCATTTGTGTTCTATTCCTAGGAAGAGGGAGCACCTATTTGAGCTATCTTGGGCATGTTTATCACTTAATTTTGGATTTTTTCTTCTCTCTCTTATGCTCCCTAGTGTATAAGAGATGGACATGTAGTGAGGGTTAATCATCCATCATTTGTTTGAGTTTTCTACTTTTCCATCTTGTTGTTTTTCATGTCCGAGTGAGTGTGAGAGAGCATATCATTTAGTGATAGTTAGAGGTTGCTCTCATTTTGTTCACGTGATTCCATATTTTGAAATATATCCACCAACATATGATACGATGAATTAGAATTGCCTCAAAATATCTAGAAGGTCCTTTATATAATTGGTTTATATGGTCCAAGGAATGAAGTAAAATATTGTCGATAAGTTGACCACTATTTGTTTTGAATCTTATTAGAAATACTGGAGGAATAGAGGGAAATGCCAAAAATAGCCTTTCCCATGAAGTGGAACACTTGAAACATGAACTAGTAAACTATGAACAATACAATTAGAAGTTACAACAAGAGAGTCGATATCTCAAGAAGAAATTCAATAAGAACTTGCTACAAAAAGATGAAGAAATTTCTTGCCTAAGGGGTCATGATGAAAGGTTACTTGTACAAATCACGAAGTTAAAGAACAAGAAGAAGACACAACAGAAAAAGCTAGAAGCTTAGTGTGCTAGCTCGAGTGGTTGAGTGCTTTGAGCTTCATATAGGAGGTCTCATGGTTGATTCCTCCATTGGTTTGCCACATTTGCATACCTTACTTGATGTTCCTGTTGGTTCAAGTGTTGTAATGACTACCGATGAGCTTACTCTAAGTACCATTCATGAAACGTGAGGATGTGCCTAGAAGTTTCCTTGTGAGGTTTTCCATGGGAAGAAAATAGAAAAAGCTAGAACTTGTCAACAAAGAAGGATTGATTGACAAAGAAATGATAGTTTATCCCATTGAATTAGGGAAGTCGTTAGAGGTTAAAATCCAAAACATTGAAGGGAACAAATGTAGAACCAATTGACACAAATATTTAGCATGATGCTTATGTTGGTATTGTTGATGTGTTATATTCTTTGCATGTGGATAGCACTAGGTGCAAATTCAATAACCGTGTTAGTGGGGTCGTTAACTTTCCTAGTTGATAGGAGTGACTGATGGGGAGCCTCAAAAATATTGGGTCCATTTGGTGTATCTCGGCCCATTGTAATGTAATCTCGATTAAGAGAGAAGGGTTGTAATATGATCTAGGATAATAGTGTAATCTAATCTCAATTAAGGAATTAGGGTTGTGATTTAATCTGGGTTAATAGATTAGGGTTTTGGATATTGTGGTGTACCTAAATATTATATTGTAAACAATCAAGGTAACATATGAAGAAGATAGAAGTGTGGCTCTAAGTTAGGTTGGTTTTCCCATTTAAGGGTTTCTAAGGGATATCTTTGTGTACTTTGTGTGCGCCATTGTTGTTCTTTTTGTTTTGCCTAAGAATATCCATGAATCGCTTCACTGGCATAGGTTTAAAACTTTTAGTAATGTTATCAACCAATAAATCACTGAGGTGATAGACAACAGATCTAAGAATATCCATCAATCGCTTCACTGGCATAGGTTTAAAACTTTTAGGAATGTTATCAACCAATAAATCATTGAGGTGATAGACAACGGATATTCTAGAGTTGAAATCATAACACAAGATGCAAGGATGTGTTATTGTCATAATTATGAGAATCATTGTCTTGCTCAATGAACTGACCAATGACAAAATCAATATGAATATAAACAACATTCTTCATACATTTAGATGAGTCATAACTCTAAAATATATTGGAGACAAAATCAACACTCTTCTTGGAAACACAAGACTAGAAGTTTCATTAAAAAATCTTATGAACAAATGGTCCCAATGGAGATCAACCTTGGATGAATCCGTCCGTATGCAATGTGACAATATTGTTTACAGCTTCAGAAATCTGAATGTTGAGTTTCTTCAGTCGCTCCAAAGATGAAGCTTTTTGGGGAAGGGTGAAATCAAATTAACATAAATAATCTAAAAGATAATAATTAAATACCAAGTAGAATGGATAAAGTCTTATTCATTAAATAAAGATAATATTATGTAAAAATTCCTACCTATCTAAATGGTATGACTTCTCATGGGAAACACCCTTTTAAAATGTATTTAAATTTTATACACGGGCCCCCTCACTCATTGTAAGCAACTCATATTATAACAATACATTATTATTTTTTTTTGAATTTCTTTATATTTATATTGGATATTTAACATTTTCTCTCTCTAGGGTTGTTTTTGTGATCTCTTCAAGCATTGTGTTTCCTTAGTGCTGGTTATTTCTTACATAACACTCGTTGTAAGCAACTCATATTATAACAATACATTATTATTTTTTATGAATTTCTTTATATTTATATGGGATATTTAACATTTTCTCTCTCTAGGGTTGTTTTTGTGATCTCTTCAAGCATTGTGTTTCCTTAGTGCTGATTATTTCTTACATAATTGCATAACTAGGGTTTCTGTTGGTTCCGTTCTGTTCGGTTTGTGTGGGTTCTATTCAATTCTCTCTAATTTTTGTGAATCTCAACATACATGAGATGGGTTAGAGTCAGCAGTGTTTATTGATTACATGAGATGGGTTAGAGTTAAGAGGTATACAAGTCAAGACAATATGATAGTTCTTCATGACATGACATTTCATTGTTTTAACTTTTAACTGAACATGCTTCTGGCATTGACTGATTAGTTTGTGATTCACATGTCAACTGGGTCTTTGGATGTTAACTGGAAAAATTATTAGCATCAAGTTGACCTGTTAGGTTGATCGACAAGTAATTTACTGAATTGCCAGCTACCAGGTTACTAAGGAGCCCAAGCTTATTGTTGTTAACGAGCTTTTTGTACTGTCAATTTGTGAATATTGCCATCATTCGCCATGCAATGGTGATTGCAAAATGGCTATTTCTAGTCATTCACTGATGCTTTATTCTTGTCCTTTCTGGTTATCATCTTATTAATCAACACCCTTGTGTTTTCTCATACTTGTAAATTTATTATGCTACATAAATAAACGTAAATTGAACTTTTAAGGTATTAACTCAGATATATACTGGCAAAATTTTATTCAAGTTTTGACATGTATGTCAATCTAGGATAGTATACATTGTAGGCTGGCTGAAAAGTTGTATGTTGTTGTCTAGAAAAATGTGCATAGAGCCATATATAGTCTTCATATAGTTTTTCCTTTTTCATGTGTGGTTAGAAAAGGTGTTTTATATGAGCACGACCCCAAGATCTGCTAATATTACAAAATTGACTTAGCAGTGGCCTTGATAGGCCTTTCTAATTTTTAGTTGTTGGTAACTTGGTACAGACTATTATAAAGAACTGAAAGCATTTCTATAGTTACAAAGCATAACAAAAACTAAACCTTGACCTTCTTAATGTTTGTAACATATAAAAATAGAATTACAAAACCTGTCATGGCTGGGCGGTTGAAGGGACTTCTTGTCTGTGCTTTCTAATTGACTGTTGCATCTACACTATGCAAGCTGAATGAGTTTAACCATTTTATCTGGGTTGCTCCATTTGTTGCGCTTGTGCTGATTCATGTTTACTGGTCCTCTCCATGACTTTGATTGTTTGTGGGAGACACAAATCTGCAAGATATTTGTCTTAAGAACTGTTACTGCTCAAACTAGCAGGGGTCCTATAGGGCAATTACTAGGTCAAGGGCAAGAGTGGAGCGATAACCCACTGTCACCTTATCTAAGGCTTCCTGCTCTTTATGAACTTTCATCGACGGGAGGAGAACCGATATAATAAGGATCACATAGATGAATGGATCAATGATAGGATGAAAGGTGATCCTAGAAGCCTATTCATAAGAGAGGCTCAAATATGTGGCTTGCTTGCTCGAAAAGCAAGATGAAAGGCTCTTTAGGAAGGGCTTAGGAGAATTTCAAGGGCTAGGGTTTGAGTATATGACTTGTCAAGGAGATTCCTAGTCCTTAGAATCCTCGCGGAAAATTGGATTCCAAGTGGTCTTTGTGGAATTATTTTTAAAACGTTGTGGGACTATACAGGACCAAGTGGACTCAAAATTAGGTCAAAAGGATGGAATTGATCATCTAAGGGTATGTTTGACCTAATTGAGGGGGAGAAAGGGATTAAAGGAGAAATTTTCTTTGAATTTGATGCAATAATCCTAATAAGGTCACTAGCCAAGGGAAACCTAGGGCAAGAAATGGTCCTCGAGCTAGGGCTTGCAATATCTCGAGATCCTACTGTTGAATTTGCTTCAAATTTGGAGGGCCTCTAGAGCAAAATCCAACGCAATTGTTAGGGTCCAACCATAACCCCCTTATTTATGTAATAGGATCGAGTCATAGTTAAGTTAAGAGTCAATAAAGCCCATATTAATAATTATAAGTGGTTAACCCGCATTTAATGAAGGGACCACAGTTAGTTGCAAATGGGCCATGGTATTAATAAGAACTATGGTATTGCCCCATGGTATTGCATGTATGAATCCTATATAAAGGATAGAGATTCCCCTCGAGGAGCATCGTGTCTTATTTTGTAATTGAGCTCAGCTCAATTGGAGGTTGCCCCCTCGAAGAGGCAAGTGAACATTGCTTTTTGAATAATAAAATACTTCTTGTTATTTCTCATTGTTCTATGTTCTGGGTATATTTCTTCACATATTTGGTATTTTGGTATCGTCTTGCAGGTTAAGAGCATAACAAGTGGTATCAGAGTGCTTTCCGGGGCCGGTGGGATCTCCAATTTTTAGCAATTTTTGTTTGTTTGTTTTTTTTTGTTTTTCTGGCTAGAGACGTGTTCCGGCGTCTTTAAACCACGGGATTTGTCGTTGAGCGCATAAACCTGCAGATTTGGGGAGGCATGCATGCAGGAAATACAAGAGGTGGTCACGCTTGTTGGACTCCCTTGTAACCCCTGTGGGTACCCCTTTGAGTAGTAGCGCATTAGACAGAACCGCGCACAGACTATCTTCCAAGTACCCTCTGGGTATATCGGAGGCCCCCTAGCTCCCCTGAAACCTCGCCATAGATAAACCGTTGGCTGTCTTTCTGCTACAGTACACCAAGAACAACACTCGGAGAGATTACTTGCGCGTACGATAGGGTAGTCGAGTTGTACGGCTAAGGGTATGGTTGATCCTCCTTGGTTGTTGCCCTGAAAAATTGGGCCGAGTACTACTGTCAGACCCTTACGTATATTGCGATCTGTAGCACTTGACACTCCTGAAGACCATAGTTCCCTTCTCTATCTTTGGATCACGCATAATCTTTGCTAGATCAAATCTCGTAGGCGGGGTTTTGTCGCAGCAACAACAATCAGTTCCGCCGTTTAGATCTATCAAATCAGCCATTCAGATCTATTAGATCCATCAAGATCTGCAGCAGCAATCAGTTCTGCCGTTCAGATATATCAGTTCAGCCATTCAGATCTATCAGATCCATCAGATCGGCCATCCAGATCTAGCAGTTTGGGTACTGTAGCCGTCGCAACAATCAGATCCGCCATTCAGATCTAACTAATTGTATGGGTTCCTATGCCTGGGTGCGATTTTTGCAAGACTTTGGGCAGCATTGACATTTCTGGGATTCGGCTACTGCAGTATTCCTAAGCAAGGAGTAAAACTCTGTTCCCCCGGGACGCTTATTGGAGACTTTAGCCCATAAGAATCAGGTCGTCGAGTTGAGCAAGGTGGTACCATTCAATTGTTAGTGCCAAAAATTTCGGGCAGTCCCAAATTTCAAGTACATCGGATCGATGCATGGTACAAACTAGAGCTCAAGCTATGGCCAATGAGAGGATTGACAACCTTGAATCACAATTGAAAGATGTCATGTTGCAGTTGAAGAACTTAAATGAAGCACTCTCAAAGGGCAAGGTGGAGGAATGCGCAGAGGCATATATTGGCAATGAAAACATTGAGGGTGAGTCTAGCCAATCTCTTCACCTCTTTGGCACCCACCAACAATCCCATTCGCGCCCACCCAAGCTGGACATGTAAAAGTTTGATGGCTCTCACCTAGCCGCATGGATAGCACAAATGGAGCAATATTTCACACTGAATTACATCCTGGATGATGCGACTTAGCTTAGTGTGGGTATCATGTACTTGGACAATGAAAGATGGCAAGGGTGGCAATGGTGTCAACGTTGCTATGGAAGGCCCTTAACTTGGCAGACTTTCAAAAAAGCTCTTACAGATCGCTTTGGCCAGGACTCTAATTTTTTGGGTCGTCCCACTAAGCTCCGACAGACAGGAACAGTGAACGAATATATTACAGCCTTTGAAGCCTTAGCTTTCTGCACTGGAGGTCTACACGATGAGTTCTATGTGGAATGTTTTGTCAGTGGTCTCAAAGAAGCCATACAAGCCCACGTTCGACTGCACCACACTAGCTCATGGTTGCATGCTTGCAGGATAGCTCGTGAAGTAGAATGTGCGTTAGCGGCCCAATCCAATCGCCCAAATTTCATCGCCAAGGGTCGCCCCACACAAGCTCAAAGCACTACCCAAACACTCAAGGTTCAAAAGGTGTCACCAACAGAAATGGCGGAAAGAAGAAAGCAAGGATTGTGTTACTACTGTGATGAGAAATACTCCCTCGAGCATAAATGCAAGGAGCCCAAATTCTTTCAAATTGATGCTACTGATCACAGTTCATCGGAGGAAGCCCCACCACTTGAGGAACCCGAGGAGGAAGAAGAGGACAACCAGCAGGACAATGTACCTGAAGAACTAGTTATCTTGCTGCATGCTTTGGCAGGGATTTCTTCTCCGCAAACTCTCAAAATCAGAGGTTTTATTAAGCATTGCCCAGTGGTAGTCTTGATTGATAGTGGCAGTACACATAATTTTATCCATCAAAGAGTCGCAGAAGCAGTGCATTGTTTTGTTTGAGCAGTTTCTAACTTCTAGGTCCAAATTGCTGATGGGGGGACAATGAAATGTGAAGGCCGCTGTGAAAATTTCAAACTTCAAATGGGGGATTATCAGTTAAAGACCCACATGTTTGCCATACACATGGGAGGGTGCGACATTGCCCTAGATGCTGAATGGCTTCGCACACTTGGCCCAATCGCAATGGATTTCCAGGAGTTATATATGAGCTTTAAGCAGAACAACCACACACATACCCTCTGTGGACTCCAGGCGGGAGCTCCCTCTATCATTAGCTCACATCGGATGGAAAAATTGTTAAAAAAGGGCCACCATGGAGTTATAGCCCAATTTAATGCCATCCAGGCCTTTGAACCCAATTCTCTTCATATTCATCCTGAGATGCAACAGATCTTGAACAACCATCTGCCAGTGTTTGACAAGCCTCATGAGCTTCCACCCTCGAGAGGAGAACATGATCATAGCATTTCTTTGGTCCTAGGGGCCCAACCACCAAATGTGCGCCCATATAGATATCCATTCGCCCAAAAGAATGAAATTGAAAAATAATCAAGGAACTCTTGGAAGTAGGCGTCATTCGTCCCAGCATTAGTCCTTATTCATCGTCGGTGGTCATGGTGCTCAAGAAAGATGGGGAATGGCGTATGTGTACAGACTTCAGGGCCCTCAATAAGTTGACGGTCAAAGATAAATTTCCCATCTCGATTGTCGATGATTTGCTGGATGAACTAAATGGGGCTGAATTCTTCACTAAGCTCGACCTTCGCTTGGGCTATCACGAAATTCGCATGAAAGAAGTCGACATTTCAAAGACTTCTTTCCGAACTCATGAAGGCCACTATGAGTTCCTGGTCATGCCATTTGGTCTTTGTAATGCCCCATCCACTTTTCAAAGTCTTATGAACCACCTGCTCAAACCATATCTCAGAAAATTTGTCCTTGTTTTCTTTGATGACATCCTCATCTACAGTTGCACCTGGGCCACACATCTTCAGCATGTAGATCTGCTCTTGCAACTACTTTGCAAACATAAATTATTTGTCAAGATGTCCAAGTGCTCTTTTGGTATGGAAGAAGTTGAGTATTTGGGCCACATTGTGGGGCGTGAAGGTGTCAAGGTGGACCCCAAAAAGATCCAGGAAATGCAGGATTGGCCTCAACCAAACACCTTGAAGAGCTTGAGAGGATTTTTGGGTCTCACAAGCTACTATTGCAAATTTGTCCGCAATTATGGTCGCATTGCTAGGCCCCTCACTCAACTCAAGAAAAATTCATTCCTCTGGAATGATGAAGCACAACAGGCCTTTACAGCTCTCAAACATGCCATGTGTTCCACTCCAGTCTTAGCACTACCTGACTTCACCAAATCTTTTGTGATTGAATGTGATGCTTTTGGTACAGGTATTGGGGCGGTCTTAATGCAGGAAGGTCGACCCTTGGCCTTCATGAGCCAACAACTAAGTGGGAAGAATCTAGGACAATCTACCTATGAGAAGGAGATGATGGCCATCTTACATGCAGTAGATACGTGGCGACCATACTTATTGGGGCGACGTTTCCAAATCCGTATAGACCATCAAAGCCTTGAATATTTTTTGGAGCAACACCTATCCTCACCACAACAAAATAAATGGCTCGCTAAAATGCTGGGATATGATTATGAGATAATTTACAAGAAAGGGCGCCAAAATATTGTAGCAGATGCGTTATCCCGCCAATTTGAGGAGGAAATTATCCTGCTTGCAATTTCTCTTCCCATTCTAGAATGGATTGAAGAGGCTTGCAAGGAATGGTTTTCACATCCCTGGCTCTCCCAACTCATTAATCAATTGCAGGCGGATCCAAATTCCACAGTGGGCTACTCGTGGTAGGATGAGATTCTTCGCTACAAGGACAGAGTCTTAATATCACCAACATCCACCCTCAAAAGTCGCATTTTGGCTGAGTTGCACTCATCTCCCACTGCAGGACATTCAGGCTTTCAGAAGACACATGCTCGCACTCGAAGATCATTTTTTTGGACAGGCATGAAAAAGGACATTCTTACTTTTGTAGCTGAATGCGACGTCTGTCAGCGCCACAAAGGAACGACAGTCAAATCCCCAGGCACATTACAACCATTGCCCATCCCGACCTCAATTTGGACGGAGGTTTCTATGGATTTCGTTACGGGTCTTCCAAAGTCAGGAAACAAGTCAGTCATCATGGTGGTTGTGGATAGACTTTCTAAGTATGCTCATGTTTGCGCCCTACCCCACCCTTTTACACCGACTTTGGTCGCTCAATCTTTCATGGATCAGATCTTCAAATTGTATGGCATGCCCACTTCCATTGTGTCTGATCGTGACCCGATCTTCACCAGTAACTTTTGGCAGGAACTCTTCCGGCTACAAGGTACCCAACTACAACTCAGTACTTCCTATCATCCACAAACTGATGGTCAAACTGAAGCAGTCAACAAATGTTTGGAGACCTACCGTAGGTGCTTCACTTTAGAAAAGCAACATCTCTGGGTATAGTGGTTACCTCTAGCCGAATTGTGGTATAACACCAACTATCATGCCACCACCAAAATGACTCCATATGAAGCAGTTTATGGTCAACTCCCTCCTTCCCCTACTTCTTATATCAAGGGATGCTCGAAGGTACAAGCAATGGATTAACTCCTACAGAACCGCACAACCATGTTGGCACACCTTAGAGAGAATCTTCATCAAGCCCAAAACCGCATGAAGCAACAGGCAGATCAACATCGCTCAAAACGCGAATTTCAAGAAGGGGATCATGTATTTTTGAGGCTGCAACCATATAAGCAAACATCACTCAAAGACAAGGGTTGTCGGAAATTATCTCCAAAATTCTACGGACCGTATCAAGTACTTCAGCGCATTGGAGAAGTCGACTACAAGCTAGCTCTGCCACCCACTGCAAAAATCCATCCAGTCTTCCATGTCTCATGCCTCAAGAAAGTGATTGGGAACCATTGCAGAATTCAAACCAGTCTACTTGAAGTGGATGAAGAGGGGTCAATCTGGCTCCAACCTGAATAGGTTCTTGACACACGAGAACAACACCTGCATGGCCGCACGATCAAGGAAGTCCTCGTCAAGTGGAAAGACACCTCTCCGGAAGATGCAACCTGGGAACCAGCCACTATCCTTAAGCAATTTCTGCAACTTCAGGCTTGAGGACAAGGCTATTCTTATGGGGGAGGGCATGTTAGGGTCCAACCCTAACCCCCTTATTTATGTAATAGGATCGAGTCATAGTTATAGTTAAGAGTCAATAAAGCCCATATTAATAATTGTGAGTGGTTAACTCGCATTTAATGAAGGGACCACAGTTAGTTGCAAATGGGCCATGGTATTAGATAGATGGTATTAATAAGAACCATGGTATTGCCGCATGGTATTGCATGTATGAATTTTATATAAAGGATAGAGACTCCCCTCGAGGAGCATCATGTCTTATTTTGTAATTGAGCTCAGCTCTATTGGAGGTTGCCCCCTCGAACAGGCAAGTGAACATTGCTTTCTGAATAATAAAATACTTGGAGTTATTTCTCATTGTTCTATGTTCTGGGTATATTTCTTCACATATTTGGTATTTTGGTATCGTCTTGCAGGTTAAGAACATAACAACAATTGTGGACAAAAAATTGAAGTGTTTATATGGGTAGATTGTGAGATAATTGATGCCCTAGGTGACCAATGTAGGCTAGGCCTAGAAAGAAAGAGAGAAGGTGAGAAAAATATGCTTTAAGGTGATCACCTATGGAGGACCAGTGCCTAATCCTTTGGGAGAGATGGAGTCATGGAAGATTTAGGGTTTGGATTGATTTCCACTTGTCAAGGAGGCCTAAAAGACAACCTCGTTGGGCATTAAGGCTTAAAGGAAGTAGCTTCAAGGTCATTTATACTTCATTCAACAATATTTGGTGACTTATCAAGACAAGGATGTCTTTAGGAACATTCATTCATTCAAACATGGCCCAATCATGATACAACACTATTTAGAGATTCAATTTCCACAATTTTGTTTCAAGAAAAGTAGTAAATTAACTCTAGAATAGCGAAAATACCAATATCATGAATGCAACAACATAAAGAAACAAAATAACATCAACATAGTACTTACATGTAAGAAGAATATATCCAATCACTAAGATATGTCGATCATAGAAGCTCCAAGACAAAAAGAATAACCAAACATTGAAATTCATCCATTCATCCAAAAAGTTTCATCCTCAAAAGATAGCAAAAGTCTCACAAGAAGATATGATCTAATCCAAGTGATGACGAGAGAATGAATCAACTCATCATGTATTTATAAAATACCTAATGAATTCGATTTAGCTAATTTTGTCCTAATGTAGCCCCTAAAATAAAATAATGTGTATAATAACAACCTTTTGGTGACAAGCCCACCAAACTAGCTCAATAATAAAAGAGTAAAGCCTCTTAAGAGGGTCGAATGATTAATAACATGTGTCTTTGGGCCTTAGAGGAGGCCTAATGAAGTCCATAGGTGCCATAATGTGAAATAGGACTCCCAAAAGAAGTGGACAAGGGGCTAGCCCCTTGTTCTCCAAGTAATAAACCTGTGGTGCTCCGAAATGTGTGTGGGGGCACACAAATGTCCTCATGGGTCTCCAAATAGATCAAAAATGCCTGTAGACCATTTGCAAGGGCTCGGACGATGGTACAAGTGATGCCACATCATCATATAGGTTCTGGATCATCTGCCAAGTGCATGATGTAACTGTGGGGCTGACTGGACATGGTGAACAAGGTGCATCTTCCTCGTCCAAAATGTGAACCACGAACAATCTTTGAATGACTTTGGGGATCCATGGAATGTTGTCCGCTGTTGTGGAGGCCCATGGCTTTCTACACACACCCTACATGTGCCAATGTAGCCCTCTGGAGGGTTAGGACTTCGTATAGGGAGACCAAACCCAAAATGGAGACCATCTGCAATCCTGCTAAGATCCAATGCATCCCCGTGCCTTCTAGCATACCAAGTCATTAAAGAACTCAAGTAAAAGAGTTTACAAACCATGGAAAACAAGTAGGTACTTCATAATGGCACGCCCTTCCATGGTGGGCTTTGACATGTGCTAATGTCTCCAAGCTCTAAGGGGGGTTAACCAAGCACCCTATTAGGTGGTTTCAGCCTATTAGGTGGTATATTCATGGTACATTCTTCAAATGGCAGTGTCATGTGATAGAATGATGGAACGGAGTAGGGGATGAAGGGGGACAACCTGGGTCACATGCCATGGTACAAGGGTAGCTAATAAAAGGGAAGTCCACACTTGGGTAAATGATGTGTAGGAGGGAGAAATCGTGGTACATGAGTTACCCTGGGTTTGATTTTTCCACACTTTATATGCCTTTTTCCTTTTATGATTTTCTTTGGTTAACTGCTCGAGGCTCAAAGGAATGAGAGCATGACGTGCAAAGTATAGTAGTGGATACCCCCCTTTAAGGTGCAGTAGTTCATAGCCCACAAAGGGTTGGGACAATCATGGGTTCTTGAATGATAAAGGACGCTCATCTACGACCTATAGGAATCAGGGTGATGCCCGTGTAAGGGGGTAGAGCTCATGTAATGGCTTTTGTCCAGGTGCTAAATGTGTTTGTCTTGACCATCTTTTGTATTTTTTGGTACAATTTCCTGTTGAATGTGGCCAATTGTGCTTTTTCCTTTCTTTTTAGCTACATCAACCTCCAATCATCATTCCAGGCCTGACCCAAGGTGTGGGCAAAGGGGAGGGGAATGCTAACCCTATGTGGACCCAATGAGGGAATGTGGATCCAGGTGGGAGGATAGATGAATGGGGTTGTAATGAGTGGAAGGGGAGTGATATATGTGGATCGGGAAATGGGACCACGCAACCATAATTAGAGTTTCCCATGTAGTACCATCCCTAAAACCCAAAGGTCAGTGAAAGAGATCCCACGGGACTAGGGTTTAAGGTTAACATCCCAAAAGAGACCTAGGGGACAAGAGCACAAACCTAGTCCATTCTTTCCGCTGAATCCCCCCATTAACCCATGCCCAAGAGTTCCCATGATAAATAAATTAAAATACTCAATTGTCAAATGACAAGGCATACCTTTAGGTTTGGGAGGCCCACCTTCAAACATACGATCATGATAGATGGGTGAGGGACCACATGGCTGGCTTAGGTGGCGGAGAAATGGCATAATGAGTTATTTGGTGGCTGCAAGGGGCTGCCAGCTTAGGACCATCATGGACAAATTTTCTCCTAGGGATATTACCCACAAAATGGTGGGTAACAAGCCCCATGTTATCCTTTACTTAAAATTTGGTGAAGACTGGTACGTTTTATTCGATTCTCTCCAGCCTCTAAAGAATCACTGCACCCACTTCTTTGAGCTCTTGGTTTACACAATAAAATCCTTGATAAGGGGGTTTCATCACCTTCGGCTGTTGATGGTGAATGCAATTGGCTTCATAAGCATGGCTGATCTGAAACCAATGAACATTTGTTTTAGCTGCAAGCTGATGGCTTCTACAAAAGACAAGAACATTCTTGTGTACCTGGGACATGCTTCAATATTGAATTACTCCTAGACCTTTTCAATTATTGGGTTCCCTTTGATATAGATTAGATTTGTAATCTCCACCCTTGCTGCCTTGTGCTTTTCAGTCCTCTAGGAATCTCCTATTTCTTCTGGTGTTCCATAAGCACTCCTTTGAATTCCTTTCATAGCACTTGCAGTTTTATTACTGTAAAGCACTTTCAGTTTTTGTTTGTTTGTTTCCAGAGATTTATTTTTTTTCCCTTGAAACATTTTTTTCCCTACTCTCTTCTTCTCCATACATTGGGTTAGGGCAGCAAATACTTATTTTTCCTTTTGCATTTTCACTTTCTCTCTAGCTGTCCCTACTTTCCTGCAATGTGCAAGAATAGGTCAGAGTAAGTAATTTAAGGTTTCCATTATGAATTCTTAGGAAAGAATCAAAACCACCGTTAATAATGGGAGATCTTGATAAGAAATGATAAGCTAGTTTCCTACTTTGATGTAGTTAGTAGATAAGATAAAATATTGATAATTTTATTAATGTCCAACAACTGATGACAAACATAGGTCAAAGGGACTAAAAAGTATGTAACCTCCCAATTCCCACTTAAGGTGTAAAAGTCACAACCACAAAGTGGAACCCCAGGGGCAACTTAGAAAGACTACCCATTGTCTCCTCAGTAGTACTTTCTGTCTCTTTTTGCTGGTTTTTCTCTGGCACAAAAGGAGCTTCCCTAAACAAATTCAGTCTAGCAATAGCACATTGAATAGGACTTTGGATAAATCTGGTTTCTAGTAAAATTACAAGAGTACATTCCAGATCTTAAAACAGAAAATAAATGATCGATTTTTAATATTTGAGGTGGTTGACAGGGAAGGCAAGTATTGCATATGGTGTCAATAGGGAAGACTTGGTAGTTCTAACAATGTTATCAGGACAAAGCAAGCTGCAAAATGCATGCTAAAGCAAGCCTAATGTGTCTGGAAATTGATGCAGAAAATTATGAAGGGCAGTTTCTACAAGAGATGCACCTACAAATTAAATTCAAGGGTGTCTTCTATTAAGGAAATAAACCATACAACAATTATTATACCATGTCACAAGGTTCATTGAACTTCAACCTTGAGGTTCGAAATTTGGCATACCTAGAAGAAAATTTGAGGTTATGTGAACCTCATCGAACCTTATAGTGATTGATCAAGTCTATAGATTAAAATTCATAACCCTGTGTCACAGCTCAAGCTTGTAATATATCCTTGCAGTTTCCAAGTTCATGATAACATTTTTATATGTTTATTGAGGTTGATTTTTATTACTATTTTATGCATATTCATTTTAAAGTGAATATATATATATATATATATATATATATATAATATATAAGAGAGAGAGAGAGAGAGAGAGAGAGAGAGAGAGCGAGAGAGAGAGATGAACTTAATGATGAACCTCATCGAAAATTTCGAACTCGAACCTGAATGCTTATATTAATAAAAAATATAAAATAATACAAATGATATAATAATAATAATTATGGTAATGAGTAAATCAATAATAATTAGTATTGAAGAGACATGTATCTAAGGTCATGGCCATTTAGAAAGGGAACTTGCCTAGTTATATATAAACAGACCCTGCATTTGTAACATAGTAATCCATATTTTAGTACATTTCTAATATAAATATATTTTGTTTTTTTATATTTACCTTTTTATATAACCTTTTTTATTTTTAATTTTTCTTACTAATATTTTTTTTTAAACACTTTTTTGTAATTTTTTTTATTAACCTAACTTTTTTCTATATATGTATATATATAATAGTTTTTTTAAATCCTTTTTTTTTTAATAAGTATAATTTTTTTTCTTTCTTTCTTTTTATCTCTTTTTATGTTTTTATGTTTTTATTTTTTTGTTAAGGCCAAAGGCTTGACGGCAAAATGGAGAAACTCCAAACTTTTGTAGTGAAATGCTTGAATCACAACGGCAATATTTGATGGCCAAAGGCCGAATCAGATTGGCTCTGTGCAAATGTTGAGCAGCTAGAGGATCAAACAACTCTAATACCAATGTTACGAACAAAGTTCATACTTTGCAATAATCTTCAGAATACCTGGTACACAAGGACATCCATTAAGAAACATATATATTGAATAGTGAATAAAAGAATTGATATAAGATATGAGATTGTTACAAATGAGGGCCTGCTTATATACCTAGGCAGGTGCCCTTTTATGAACGGTCATGTCCTTAGGGACATGCCTATTCTATACTAATCACTAATTAATCATTATCATTATTATGATTTATTTATATGTGTGTGTGTGTGTGACTTAGCTCCTAAGATGCTAGATGTAATGAGATTATTTCTATTAAGGAATGACAAAAGAAACTAGGGATGAAACATCACACCTAGTCTTTATTTGCTGTGGTATATATACCATTCTCTTGTGGCCTCATGAATATACAACAATGATGCTCCATAATAATGGCCTCACATGAATAAGAAAGCGCCCATATATTTTCAAAAGCCTTCATTAGAATTTTAGCAATAAAGCTCCAAGGTTACATGCACTTTTGAGTCTCAACAACCATTATAAGTGGGAGGAGCCTGTATATAGAATTTAGGGTCAAACCTCAAAAATAAAATAATATAATGCGAAAGCTAAAACCCTAGGTCTAACCTAAGGATGCATAAACAACTAAGTCAAAAAATACATAAAATATCCATGGATGACTAGTGGATATGTTGTATGTACAAATCTCTAAGAAAGATGCGCTCAAGGAGTTAGGACACATCCTCAAAATGGGTTGAAGATCACATTAATTGCTCCAATTTATATCCCCAATCTCCTACAGGGGAATCAATCCACTAACAAATCCTTAAGGAATATGCCACAAAATTCTTGAAGAGGCATGTGTGGTTCCTCTTGTTGACATGTTGTAATATCCAAGGGAAATTTTTACCCTATGGTAACTTAGGGTTTCAACAAAATCCTTTGTGGCTTAGAAATGATACAAAGTATTCAGCATGACAAAGATGTAAATAAACAATACAATCTTCAATAAATAGCATTGTTCCTTCAATCAACACAAAAAAACATTCAACACAATAGCTATGATTTAATTGTTCAATAATTCCCAAGAGTTCCAATTTCAACAATTTTAGTACAGTCCCAAAATTCAATGGATCTTGACTGGTAAGTAACCCTAACCAGAGACCGAATTAGTCTAGACTAATCGGCAGGGTTCTGAATAATTTCTTGACCAGAAATGATATTGAATAAGCTCAAAAACAGATTTGTATATGAAGATGCTCAAATCCTGTCTCAGGGTCTGCCTTTGGTTTCCCTCCTGTACTCCTTTGAATTCTGGCATAGGGACTGTTGGTTTGTTCCAAGATACTCAGAATTTGCCGTAGATGTATGTCACCCGCCGAATAGACTCAAGGAAGATTTCGTATTGCTTGAAATGATGCCTATCCTTGCTTAGAAAACCCTTCGGATTTCTTCAGGAGAGAGTTGTTGTTCTGCCTGGGTCTTCTTACAAATCGGAGCTATGTTTAACTCATAATTTTGATCAAGAAATGGCCTTTATGAGGGGGCCGAGCTGGGCCTTAGGAAGGCCGAAGTGCCTTAGGGAAACTTCTGCAAAACCATCCACTACTTGCTCACAAGCATTCACTGGACACAGAGGAAAGTCACTGAAAATACCCTGAACAATCCCACGAAATTTGCTTGACTTTTCCACCAATTCGATGCCCCTCTACTAAACAATTTCTTCTTGCTTTTTTAAAATAAAACAAAGAAAGAAAAAGAAGAAATTTACTAACTAGGGTGGAAGCTTTCACCACCAAAATTAGTAGAGGATAAAAAGGGTCTTAAAAGCCTCTGAGCCTTAGGCTCAACGAAAAACAGAGACAAATATGTTGAAAGATGTAACTAGTTTCAGTCTTCATAATGACATATGTAGTCATGATATTATATATCTGTTGTAAAAAGAAAAATAAATTTATTATTGTCATTCTTGAAGCATGGGTTTCATGCTCAAGAGAAATTTATTTTTAGGTCAAGCACCCATTGTGTGCTTCTAGGGTTTGTCATTAAGTCTACAAGTCAATTGAATCATTGTCATGTATGGAAACCCTTTTGGGCATGTTACATATTCTAAAGAATATTTATTTGAGTCAAATATAGAGTCAAAAGACCCTTCAAGACCTCGTCATAGTGCAAAAAACAAGTTGGCCTTCAAAAGAGATCAAGTCGGCTCTTTAAGTGACAAGTCGGGCTATTAGTAGGGCTATTCAACCACTTAAAGAAGCATATATATAAGACAAATTTCAGTTTCATTTTGGTAGATAGATATCAAGCGCAAGAAGTTTGATAAGGGCATAAGAAGACAAGGAATAATTCGTGAGAAAGAGGAGACACAAAAGGAAGGAGGATCAAAGGTTTAGAAGGTTGTTTTGGGTGCAAAATCTCTCACACGTGTGATTGCAATTAGGGTTTTGTGATGTGAATAATTGCAGACTTCAAGAGAAGACGAAATCAACATCCAAAAGATAATAATAGAAAGTTGAATTCATAAGGAGAGAGATCCAAAGCAAGCAAAGGAAAGAAGCCTCCTAAATTTGCCTTTAACTCCTCACACGTGCGAAGTTGTAGTCATTGCAGGAGGACAAGAATTGCAGGTTGAAATTGCAGTTTAGATTGTAGGCTCGAAGTCTAGGTCGAAGAAGGAAGTGTAACTACTACAAGACAAGATTGACTTGGCTTAACTTTGCAAGAAGAAGAGAAGTTTGAATTGGTCTTGGCCTTGGTTGATTGCTTATATTTTGTGACCTCTTGTCTCACTGTTCTTTATTGTTTTGGTAGTTGTTTGATGATAAAAACACTAATTATAAACAAGTGAAAGAAGAAGCTAATCAAGTTAAGTAAAAATACATCACAAGCAATTATCAAAGTAAGAGAAATCATCTAATCTAGCTGCCCTACATTTCTCAACAAAATAATCCAATCCAATGTTGCCTCAAATGAATCCAACCCTCTTGTATTTATAGATTTCCATGAGGGCATTTTTCTCCTTAATTAATTGAGTGGGGTTTAGAACATGCCCCAACTTTGGCTTTTTTCCCCAGTTGCCCCAAAAATTTTCCTTTGCTGCCCAAACATTGGTTATTTTGGGGTTTTCTGCTTTATCAAGGACTATAGCCTACGGGGAGCGATAGACTACTTTGTCCCTTGAGCCAATTAATCCCTCGGGGACATTACACATGTCCCCTCAAAGCATACCAATGTGTGCAAATGAAGTCCTTATGTAGTGGATTGGTCCTCAAGTGATGGATAAGTGGTTTCAAGTGTTGACCACATGCCAAAAATAGTGCCTCAAAGATAGGATGAATCCTTAACTAACTCTTCAACATGGTCTCCACGGTGTAGCAACCCTCGAGGACTATCCAAATGACAAGGTGCAAGGAAGAGGAAGCCAACCAACCAAAAATTAGCACCAATCCTTGTGTAAGGTCATGATCAAGCTCAACTAATTCTCTAAAGGAAGGGGATTGCCCCATCACTCAAGCAATAAAATAATATAAATGTGAAACACATGGTTGCTTAATGCGAAAACACATTAATTGATTTAAATATCAACTTTGATTGCATTATGCCTCAACATATATTCCACATAAGGATGGGCACTTGTGCAATAGGCCTCCAATCAAGGTAGAATGTGCCAAATAAAGCCACCATGAAGGTCTAAATCATGTAAAGATGGGTGTGTATGCAAAGCACTCTCCAAAGTATGACGCTAACCATGCCAAGATATGATCCATATGTGAAGTAAACGCCAAATTGCTAGGGCGCTCATCAACTAGGCCCTAGTACCATCAAACCACATTCAAAACATGTTCAAGCCTAGTCATGTGATGAGTAGAACAATCATAAGAAAATGGGAACATTTGCAGTGCTCTATCATAGTGGCAAACCAATACATCAAACATAACACCACTATACAAAGATATAGCAAAATACAAAGGGCACACCAATATCAACCCAAGGTACATCAATAATCAACTACTAAAGATCATGCTATGCTTTGGGGGTAGCAATCAAATGATTGTGCAATGACATCTTTCCTCAAGACTTGTCACACCCACCATTGACTATGGTTGACAATGTCACAAAGGAAGTGCTGAGGAAATATGTGCACCAACAAAAATGCTCTTCTATCCAGTATAAAAATCACAAGTGTAACTAAGTTGTGATGAAAATCAAAAGGGGTGTAATGAAAATCACTAGCGCAGGATCATTGATGCAAAATCTATCAAGCCTGGTGCAATGCCTCACTGGGTGGGGCCAAACCTTATGGCAACAAGAGAAAGAGTTGCTACTATCACCTCAACAACCTTTCTCCCGCTCTTTAGGGGAATTAATCAATATTTAAACTATAAGGGAGGCTACCCTAAGTCACCTAGAAAGATATTATAATGCTAAGGTGATGACTAAAATGTTTATTGTTGGATAGAGTACTTGCAAGGCCTAAGATGTTCTATACTAGGGTTCAAATACATATTCCTAAACCAAGAAATAGGCTTCTATAAGTTAGGGCTTGGAGGATATGTAATGATGAGTCGTTCAATGTCATATAGCAGTGCAAGAAAAGATCCTAGAATGATATTCAACAACAAAGGATCAAGATCTTCCAATAGAGATTGGGGTTAGACTAAGGAAATTAATTCAATCGCTGTTAGGTATGCATAAGCAACGAGAAAGAGAATGACATCAACCCTATTTAAGAGGTATAAGCCATGCATTATGCTAGATTTTGCCTTTAAACAACTCAAATCCCTAAGTGGCTCCAATAAATCCATCACAAGATATTAAATAGATTTGACCATCATATGGGTTCAACATATGTATACAACATCCATACATGACTAGTATAAACAAAAATTTGTGTCAACTATCCAAAAGAGACAGAGCTAATATGAAAACATCCCATAGGGCTCCAACCACAAAACTGTGACACAAAAACTAAAAATTGAGTCTGATGTAGAAACTAAATTGCAAGAGAAAAACAAAAAAGAGCATGAAATTAATGCTAAAGATCTGATAATCCATAAACGACTTGTGGTAAAAACTATAATGGTCTCCATTTAGGATTTCTTCAATGTGCCAAAGGCCCCGATCAAATTGTAGGCCTTCCTTATGAAGCTTGTCCGCCGCTTGGTTCATGCCTCTATAAATATGAGTGCATGTGAAATATGAGAAAGAATCCTTTATCCTTTGCAATCCTCCAAAATCTGAACAAAATGAATATTATGGCATTGCTAAATCCTGTTAGTCCAATTTATAACCGTAAGGAATCACCAAACACTTGGAACTGATCACATCCCTTTCCTTTAACAAAGGAAACCAGAGAGCGACAAGCTAAAAGTTCACCCGGATTGTTTGTACTGTCCCTGAAGCCCATACTGACATTGTAACAATGTTGTTCAGAAATATGTAAAATAAAACCACCCCCATAGAGATGATCTAATCCCTGTTCCGCCCCATCGAAGAAGCCCCATGGTTGAGTTTTGTCCAATTCTTCATGGGTCATAATTCTATCATGCAATGTAACCATTTGTTGCGGAAGAAGATCCAAAATAGCCACCACTTCAGCTACCACCCTATTAGGACTAGAAATTTTGTTTTGAAAAATTTCTTTGTTGCGGGCCAACCAAACACCCTAGCATATGAGGAGGGGAAATGCTCTAAAATATCTATTATTCCTATTCCGGGATCAAGCTCTCCATCGATCCTCAAAGGATGGTCCTTACTAGACATAAAATTGGCCGCACACTGGACTACATTGAACCCAAATATGGTAGCAAAAAGGGCAAGTAGTGAAGAGATGCTCAATAAACTTATTGTTTGATTTACATCAAGGGCACCACCTAGGCCCAATTTTGTGCCTCTTCTATAAATTGTGCCAAGTTGGAATTTTTTTGCCAAAATACACCACAAAATTAGATGAGTTTTTGTTTGGATCTTGATCTTCCAAACCCCTTTCCACCACCACATCTCTACACCATCTTTTCCTTCCACGTTCAAATGAAGGTAACCCAATTTCGGGGTATAAATTCCATCTGGAGAATGTGCCCATACCAACACATCCTCCTCCCTCAAAATACACATGAATATTCTCCAACGCCTCCAAGTAAACCCACCAACTATCTCTGTACTCCTGACCAATATGCAGATCATAGGCCACTAACCATCCTTGTTGCTAGATAGTAATAATGTCGTGATTTACAATGTGAGCTAAACAGGAGAAACCACTATCTTTGAGCATATCCACCAGGGCTTGAGGAAGACTATGGATTTGACCACTACCAGGCCAAGGATCCTACCCCAACCTCAACCTTAATCCATTCCCGACCTTCCACACCAAACTTGAAGCAATGAGATCAAAACAATTTAGCATTGTGTGCCAAATCAGTGAAATATCTGACCACGATTTTTTTGGCAACCTAATCCAATCATCAAGGGAGTAGGGATGAATATATTTTTGAATGACAACTGAGGTCCAAAGACTGGATGTAGATAGAAGCCTCCACCCACATTTTGCAACAAGTTCTTTTGAAAAGATGAAAATATTTTTGAAGCCTCACCCACCGAGAAGTTTGGGTTAAGGCAATTCATTTCCATTTCACCCAAGGGAGAAAAAAAATGATCATGTGATCCAACCCACAAGAATTTAAGACATAATTGTCTGACTTTTCCAAGTTTCCCGTAGGAATCTATATTGTGGATATCCGAAAGACAATAATTGCCTCAAGCACCAACTTCCCCAGAACCAACGTTCCTGCACGAGACAAACACCTAAAGTACCAACATTTCAATCTTTTCTCAATCTTTGAGAGTAACCACATCCAATCTTCTTTTTTATAGCAAGTTGGTTTTAAATGAAAACCCAAATATTTTAATCCTACTTCCAGATCAACAACCTAATACAGAAAAGCTTTGCTAAGATTTCGAAGTTTGAGGGCATCTAGATTTTGAGTAGAAATAGTCTACTTTCAAGAGTTTACAACCATCCTAGTTGCCACCTTGAACAATGTAATAACTTTAGCTAATGTGTCCACATTTCGAATAGAACCATTACAAAAAATTAGAATATCATCAACAAATAGTAAATGAGTGATTGCAAGATTGTTTGAAATAACAACAATTTGAAAGACCCCCTAGGCTTTGCATCTGCAATCATACGACTGAGATATTCTGCAACTAGAAGGAATAGTAAGGGAGACAAAGGGCATCCTTGCCTCAAGCCTCTCTATGCATGAAAAATTGGAGATGCAGAACCATTGATTAAAACAACAAAAGAGAACAATCTAAGGCATCCCATAATCTAGTTGATAAAAGCTATACCAAAACCCAAATGACTCAGAAGCAGTGTAAAATGCATCTAGCTTACACAATCATAAGCTTTGGAGAGATCAGTTTTAATGATAGCTCCTTTGGATCTAAAGGTTTTGATACTATGAAGGCCCTCCTAGGTCACACCAGTGGCTTCATGGATCTGCCTCCCTTTCAGTAAGCCAAATTGCTCATTGGATATAGCACGTGACAAAATCGGCTGTAACTGGTTGGTGATGACTTTGGAGATAACCTTGTAAACACAGTTGCATAAAGAGATTGGGCGAAAGTCTTTATAAGGAGAAGGCTTATCATTTTTAGGAATGAAGGCAATAAAATTCATGTTGAAGGCTGCTAGAACTTTGCCTTCTCATTTGGACTCATTTACCACCTCTAGTAGATCCTTCCCAATAATATCAAAGAAACCGTAAAAAACTCAACACCCCACCCATTAGGCCCTGAATTTTTGTCTTTTTGAAAACTCCCCAAAACAACTTTCAACTCTTCTTCAGAAACCTCCTCCTCCAAGTCGATATTATCTCCCTCATTTACAAAGCTAGGAAAAAATTGAGCCGCCCTAATGACTTTCACGATATTTATCTTTGCAGGCTCCTGAAAAAGACACTGAAAATGGTCGTTTGCCAATGAGATAAGGCCCTCAAAATTTGTACTTCCCTACCATTCACGTCTTGGAGGTTCCAGATTGTGTTAGTCAGCTTCCTCCCTTTGCATATGCTTGAAAGAATTTAGTGTTTTCATGCCCACCTTCGAGCCACAGGGCCCTACATTTTAACCTCCAGGAAGCCTCTTGTGCCTCAAGGATGGCTTTTTTTCTAGCTTCTAGGCGAAATAGATTCTCCCTAGTAGCCTCATTCAAAAAATTCCTATCCTCCGATTCTGAAACTTCAAGGATCGCCCTTTAAATCTCCACAAACTCCTCTTTTCTTCGTTTACTTCTCGCCCACTACATTGCTTTTCTTTTCATCTGCTTAAGATTCTCTTCAAATTGTTTAGCCATCGAAACCCATCTATGAGATTCAAAAGGGAATCCAACCCTCTTTGATCAAAGAGGCGAACTCTTCCTCTCTAATCCAAGAAGAATTAAATTTGAAACGGCTTCCAGGCTTGGCTCCATGACCTTTTAACTCCAGCAAAATGGGGGAGTGATTAGATTCTCCTTCAGGACCAACCCACTTCCAGATAGAATTAAAGTGCTTTGGTGAATCACTAGCAATAAAAATCTATCCAGCCTCTTAGCAATACACTCCTCCCCAATACGATGATTCCAACACTTAGGTTTTAATTTTTACAGGTTCAAGATCCATAAGGTTTGAAGACTAGAGCTTATTTATAAAATAATCTGAGAGATTATCAATTTTGGTTTTGGGCCCCCAAGACTTAGCAACACCCAAAGAAAAATTTAGATCCTCCCCAAGATTAGGTTTTTAGATTCCAACAACTTTAAATCAAAAAGATTATTCCAAAAATTCTAATTTACCATTGCATCTGCCATAAAGGTGTATATAAAGTAAAAGAGACCCCCAACTCAATTGAAAAATCTCAACCCCCAAACCAGAACAAATGCTCCAAGCGTTTTCAACCTTTAGTTTACACAGTATCCACCCACCAACAATATCTTTGGAGCGACCTCCTAGGGCCTGGATCCAATGCAATAACTTTCCACCCACCAAACAAAGATTCCAATATAAAAGAAACAGATTCTTCAACACCCATAGTTTCTTGAAGAAAAATAAGATCTAACTACTCTAATTTGACCAATCTTTTCAAGGAAAGCTTTTTTAGAGGACTTGCCAACCCTCGCTAGTTGAAGGAAAGGATTTTCATTGAGACACCACCGCTTGGGCGTTCATAGCTCTAAGCGCCCCAGTTATAGATAATTTCCTGCTTGCAGCCATCTCCTCGATGGCTTTTTCTTTTGCTTTGGAGATGGTGGATTTTTCCTCACAATTTAGACCCAAGCAAGGATAGGCCAATTTGTCCAAACCCACTGACTTGACCCTCGAGAGGAGGAAAAATCAGTACAGACTTGAATTGTAAAGGATAAAACCACTTTTATGGCCCCCCTTATGAGCCGAAGAAGGTTGAGGCTTTCAGAGAAGGGATTGACATCAACGGGGAAAGGACCAGACAGGGGATCCGAGCAGAAAAACTACTAGCCATAGGGTTCGACACCACATCATCCAAAAACCCATAAGCATGAACCCAATCATTCCCCCATAACGAAATAGAATTTGTAGGAATGGTAACAGAGGGAAGGGGTAAAGAAGAATATGGTGGAGGAGAGGTTGGACCAATCCTGACACCGGAATCTTGCAGAGCGCTTCCAACATTAGTTGCAACATCCTATGGAAAAAGGCCCCCATTCACTGTGTGCTCCACATTTGTGTTAACCACCATATTTTCGTCAACCCCTTGAACACCATCCCTTTCATTCGATCGCTGACCCAAATCCGATTGGGAATAAGTTTTTTGCTTTTTCCTTGCGTCCCCACGCAACATCACTCTCTTAAAGGGAAGAGGAAAATGATTAACAACATGCTCGTATTTATGGCATCACCTATAGCTTAACAAAATTCCCTCATAGTCTAGAACTTGTAACTGTTCGACCTCCCTGTTGATGTTGATAGTTTGAAACAACTTGCAAAGGTCCAAAGACACCAAGATTCTCAGATGGATTTATCCCTTATCTCTTTCAATGAGTAATCTACTTGAAGAAAAACGCCATTGTTGTTTACTAGGTCTTTAAAGCTTTTCTCGTTCCACATATGGGTCGGAAGACTAGGGAGCCAAACTTGGATAGGGGCAACATCCATCCGCTTGTGACTAGCATCAAATAAAGGGCTCCAAAATTTGAACAACACCAACGTCGCATCAATAGAACAAAAATTGTTTGCGATAATAGACACTTCTTCGTGCAAACTAAAGGTTAGCATAATCCAACCCTTATCTAGGATGAACAGTTTTGGCTCGACTTTGACTTTAGGTGTTATTTCCTCCCCGAGCCACTCCTAAGGGTGTTGAGACAGAATTTTCGACCCCTAGCTGTACCCACCAAAGACTTTGTAGACATGTCTTCCGCCTCCTTCATCTCGATGCCGACCCCTGGACTCATCTTATATGGTGCAAGTTTCGACTCACGCCTATAAATCTTGATTTTTGCCTTCGTTTGTTTGGAATCAACCAAAACCCTAATCGACAACTCAAAGGTGACTTCCCCACCACCTTCCTTTTCCAGAGCGTTCTCAATAGGAAAGTCAACATTCGAGAACAACCCCTCCACTAGCCACCATGAATGAATTCAAGAAACCACTAGAAGCCGACTGTAGCTTGTCCCCTACCAATTCCTCGGACAAAATTTTATCTGGTTCTGCTTCATGGAGAAAACCTCCTGAATTCGAAAAGGGGACGAAACCCTCACCTCCCAACCAAAATGGGGGGAAAAAATCCTATATCTTGAAAAGGACCCAACAAAACATCCAGAATAGAGAACCCAAACCCTGTTGACAAAGAAGGGTTTGTGAAATTTAGCCTCGAAGATGTCTCAACGCCATTTACCACAAGGGGGGTAGAAACTTGATCAAAATGACTTACTGGAGGGGAAATTCCTTAGGAATTTGCTCCTTGAGTAACAAGCACCTAACCCATAGGTGGGGGACTTTCCAATGCAAACCCAACAGTGGTTAACTCAACTCAAGTCGAGAAACCACTAGCTGTTGAGGAGAAAGCTGTGGAAACTCAATATTCTCGATTAGTTGTAAAAACGTTTATGTGACTTGGGCTCTTCGAAAAATCCATTAACTCTAGCGAATCCATTCTGACAGCAAAAACTTCCAAAGCGGTCAGAGCACCTCTGGATAAAGTCCTGCCTTCTGCTAGAGAAGCTGTGAGAAACCCTAACCATTAGCCTTCACATTGTAGCACTGCCATCTGCTTTAAACAACTTACAGATGCAATTCCTAAATTATGAGCTACAAACATCTACTCAAACATCGCTTTTATGCATAAATTTGCCATAGAAACACTAGTGGGTGCCTTAGCTGTCTAGGATAGAGAAAAGGAAATAAATTTTAATGTGATTTGTGGATAGTCAACACACTAACTTGTTGGACATAGCGTTGTCATTGATGTCAAAGGGTAAGTCAAATGAAGCTCTGAGATAAGTTTAATGTCTTGATAAGGTCACATTAAATGGTGACAAAGTGGCTAGAATTTTATTGAGTTTTTGTTGAAGTTATGTTGTTCATGTTGAATTTTGTATCTATGGTCGGTCTTCATAATTTATATTTTAGCCTTTGTAATGTATAATGTAAATCTAAGACCCGCTCTTCATGTCATTTTCAGTGTTTAACCCTTGAAAGAATTATTATAAGACATGTTCTTCATGTCAGATTTAAAAGAGAATTTCGTAATTTGAAGTTTGAATTTTTGGCTCCAAACTAGTCAAGTCATCCCTCCCTCAAGTCAAGTCCGCTGTAGTGAAGAGACACACTCATTCACAAAGACAAAAGACTATATAAAGGCATTCAACCTCCTCCACAAAGGCACTATTCGACCTCACGCAAGAAAGACATCTTCTGGGTATCCAAGCGAAGGACAAGAAGGACGAAGATCATCTCTCTAACTTGCATGTGTGGATTTCTCTCTCGTCTAGCTCGCACGTGTGTTTTTGGGCAGCAGTTTCTGTGCAGGTCAAAATTCTAGGTACGCTGAGTTTTTTGGGCATATTCTGGAGGTCAGAATTTTGCCTAGGGCAGATCAGAGAGGGTAGAAGTTTGACTTGACTTGACTAGAGGGTTGCTTGACCATAGCTTGTTGATCAGTGTGATCTCATAGTTGACTAGTAGCATTAGATGTATCTCTTGTTGAACTGAAGAATTTCTCTAAGGAAAAGGTTGTTGGGGTTTGCCTCCAAGTGGGTTGTCCCAGGGTAAATCTTGTGTTCTCTTTGTGAATTGTGATCTCTATTGTCCTTATGGTTTTTATGGTTGAATTTATGTAGTGTAATTGCTTAATGATAAATTGGAATTTTTAAAAGAAGATCTATATCATTAGAAGTAATTTTTAGTATTTCAGAAATTTGTGCTTGTATTTATTGCACTTGAAAAATCAACAAGTCAAATGAAACTATGGATGGCATGGTTGGATAGTCCTCTCCGAGACCTCTCCAATGGTATATTACACTTATCAAACTCGTCCTGGATGAGAAGATATGTCAGTTTGAAAGTTGAAAGCGACAATGAGGGAAAAAGCACCAACTTTATTATGAAAAACACCAAATTTGTTAAATGTCGAGCATCTTATGATCGGATCTATGATCTTGTGGTGCAATCTATGGTAGATGATGTGAGAACCTGCACACTATTTAACAAGTTAAAGATTTGCATCTTTGGGTAGATCTGACCATTGAAGAATACATGAACAATGGATTGAGTAATGACTTGCATGAAACTTAATGCCTCCCCCATGTCACTTTCCCTCTGCCATGTTGGTCCAATCAATGCATGACACGTGGCAGGCTCATAAGAATGACAAGTGGCCCCTCAATAGATGATGTGGCAGTGTGACTAAAATGCACACGTGGTAAAACATGATTGGTTGAGTATCATCGATGACACATGGAAGTGAGAGATTTAACGTACGTGATGACATGGCAGGTGCCATGTGACATGTTGACTGGGTAGGTTGGTTGGCCATTGGATGAATGTTAAGTGACACATGGCCCACTTGGGGTATGCCATGTGTCCAGGGTAACATCATGATGATGTCAAAATTGGTTTGCCCATAGACCCTATTGACCACACTTTGTTAACAGTCCAAGGAAGCAAAGTACAAAGAAATGAAAAAATTTCAAAGTTCAAAGTCATCAACCAACATTGTTTTATCGTTGTTCTGCAAGTTGTATTGTAAATGATGCTAGTATGACTATTTAATTATGTAACAACACCTAGGTAAGCCTCCAATTTTGGCAAAGGATTTCATCCTAGGATTTTTTTTAACCTCACTGAATTGTGTGTTTTTAAACACAAATAATCAACAAAGTTTTTCTTCCAATTTAAACCCCAAAGCTAGGGTGGAATTCATTGACAAGGTCTTAGGTGAGCCTTAGTATTATATCGAGTGTTTGTAAAAGAGTGTTTGGGAATAATTTAAGCATATTTGGCTAAATTATTTTATTACAAACACACTTGGTTTATACTAGGTCATATTGTGTTGCAGAATTGGGTAAATTGTTGAGGGTGTGAGTCTAAATGCGTTTTCCTCTTTCTAGGGTTAGATATTGTAATAATTTGATGTAAAAAATATTTTAGTGCATGGTCCTTCATATTTGGACACCATGGTTAAAATATTTGAGGGTGGAAAAAATTATTAATCCCTTCTGGGTAAATTAAATAAAAATCCTAAGCCAGAAAATTAAGAATTTTGAGTCAAAAAATATTATTGAGAAATTAATTTCTCTCCAAGTGGAAAATAATCTAAAATTCGTGGGTCAAAGAGAAGTCAATTTTTGGAGGTCCCTCACCAAGGGAAAAATGGATATTTTAAGAAAAATTGAGCCCTTGGACATTGGTGGTTAAGTCCAAGTCAAATTTTTGAGGAAATTAATCCAAAATATTAATTTTTGGATTAATTAAAAGTGAGTTTTAAGAAAAAATCGAAATTTTTCCTCAAAACTAAAAATTTGATAGTGGAGATTAAAAGATGATCAAACTATTTTCCGCTGTTGAGATTATTTTGACGAGGATCAAGCCAATTAACCATTATTTTTCAGTTGGAGGGGTTTCTCTATATAAAGAAGCTATTGTGCTTCTATTTTCCATCTTTGGATGATGTAATTCTTGAACGTTGGTATTGAGCTGCTGCTCTACTGGGAACATTTTGTATCATAATATAAAGACTTTGGGGTTCAGTTCACGGTGCTTTTCTTCCACTGATTTGTGGTATTAGTTAGTTATGTGTGATCCTATATTGTGCTAAATACTTGTTATTTCATTTTTCAGTGATAAGAACTTTATATTGATACATGCTGTCTTAGGTGATCTGATTTACCATATGATCTAACAATTTTCTTTGATAATATTATAGAGATTTATAGGTATGCTAGCCCTTGGGCCCCAAGTTCACAGATTGTTGGGAAGAGTTGACTATGTTTGGGCTCTGAGATTTCTTTATGGTATTTAATTTTGGAGGAGGGTTTGGCCAATATCTATTTTTTGAAATATACTCATCCATTGTTATTTATCAAATTATTACCATTTTTATTTTTATTCTAATTTGTAAATATTGTATGTTTGTAGAAAATTTGTAAATTATTTCTAACCCATTTGTTTTGCAACATTTGGGGTTTTACATTTTGTATTTATATATTTTGGTTTCGGCATTCTTTGATTCATTTGTGTAGGTAGACTTCAAGTTGATCAAGAGAATTTTGGTGGGTTTTTGCAGATCTAGGCCTAGGAAGGCAAGATCTAGCTTCCGATCATCTTCCAGGCTCGACGTCCAACTTTTTTGCAGTTAATTTGTGGAGGAATTTTTGTTTACAGGGTTTCGAATTTTTTTTAGGCTCTAAGGCCTAGCCGTGAGGCCTAAGAGCCTCTTAAGGCCTTTGACCCGCCCTTTTCCATAGGCCGCCGCAAGCCTTGAAGGGCAGGCCATGGTCCTTTACCCTAGCCGTCATCCCTTCTAGGGCTTCTTTTTCCCCTCGACCCTCCTTTAGGCTTATTGTCTAGCCTCAAAAGGGCCTCGACCTTCCTCCTTCCTCCTTGTCATGGTCTCTAGGAGGCCTTTCTCCCTCTTGGCCTCCATTTGGCCTTAGCTGCAGCCCCTAAGGGTCTTTTCCCTTAGTTGTAGGCCCTTTATGGCCTCTTCCTGGCCCTGCGTCAGCCTCTAAGGGCTTGACATCAGCCCTTGTGGGCTTATCTCCCCTAGTCGTGACCTTTTCCGGCCCTTTTGGGCCTTCCTTTGCCCTTGTTTACCCTTCCTTGCCTCTTTTAGCCCTAGTCTTGGGGTTTTCCTAGCCTTGGAGCCTTTCCCTAGCCTTGTATTTAGTCGTCTTTGATTTTGATATTGTTTGAGTGGGCTAACATTGTGGTTTTGCAGCAATATTAGAGCTAATTTGGTTGTTGCAGGTAACCAAGCTCTTTGGAAGTCAAACTAGCCCTCAACTAGGCTCTTAGGCCTCTTGGTTTGCCTCTCTTCCTCTCATTATCTTCTCTGTTTTGCTACAGCCATTTTATGTAGTCACATAACTCTAATAAATTCATTAAAATTGACCAAAGATCATCTAATAATCACTCAACTTAGTCAGCTAATCATTAGAGCTATTTTGGCGTTGATAATTTGGCACCTTGTTGGTTTATAAAGGACCAAATCACTAATTTTCTGAGTTATTTCAAGTCTGATATATATTATTTTGAGGTCTAATCTGAACTTTAAAATTCGGATCTACAGCTTCTAAGCAGTCTCATAATCACTGGAAATCATTGGAAAGTTTAATGCGTTGATTCTCTAGCTTATCTTTGGCATCTTGCATAATTTCTTGACTGCTGATATAAAATTGCAGACTTCTAAAAACAAGGTTGCAATAGTGATAGATTGCATACAAGTCTCTAAAATTGGCTAAGGAACTCTTATAATTCATAATCATTGATGGTTGAAGTGATTTGAGCTTAAAATTTGGTCAAAAAAGTTATTGACACCTTGCGTTTTTCAGTCAAGTGCTCTAACTGGATTGGTTGGTTAATTGCTCTAAGTGACATTGTAGATTAAAGATACTATTTCTCATTGCTACTGTCATTGTTAGATAAGGGGATACATTTCTTTTCATTGCTTATGATCTAAATCACTCTTGCAGCACATTAATTTGATTATAATTGTGATAAAATTGACATACTGGTGATCCATTGTTATAATCTTGATGATTGCTAATTGTATTAAGTAGCATTGATCTCGTCTTGTTTACCTTTTGAGCAATTATCTATTGGTTTTATCGACAACATTTTCTGGCACTGTTAAGTTTGAGCATTTCCTCTTGTGGTTGATATTTGTCATTTATTTATTTTTTAAGTACTCCATCATTCACAATTGAAAATCATTAAGTACATAAGAAATCTAATAATATCACCGTAAGAGCATTCATTCATATATTGCACTTGCATCGTAAGATTAGTCTCTTGCATTAATAAATTAACTTCCAAGCATAAGCTTGGTCGATAGAGAGATAGACCCACTTTTCTCTCTAGCTTGAGGGGCCTAGCACCTCTCTAGTGGTTAACATGGTGACTTTGTAGTCGTCTGCGCCACAGTCTTTGCGACGCCAGAGACATCGGGTGGTTAGAACCTAAGGGGAGGTATCGTTAATCAAGCCTTAGCTTGCTTCCTCTTGGCTTCTCTCTCACAATCTACTCTAGAGACTAGCCTCAAAACAATCAAGAGGAAGGATACACGTAGAATAGACATAACTTAAACTAAACCAAATTTTGCATCTCACCTAGATTGCAGGATTTGCATATCATTTAGGATAGTGAAGCAATCCTTAAGCAACAACTGTTCATCTAGTAACTTGGTAAATATTTGTCTTATGCAAGTAATTGACTCCATATAAGGCATTGGTTCTCCACTATAATCTAATCAAATAATTTAAATTGCTAATTCAACTAAGTTTCTAGGCCATTCAGTTGTGTATCCCGGGCTTGTTGGTTGCCAACAAGTCTCCCATCTTCACATTTCATAGGGACTACCCCTCATAGTTTGTTGTAGGTGGACAACTAGAATGGAGAGGGTGGGGATCAGATGACAACCCTCATCCTTAGCGTTGTCGCTTCTTGCCTGTATAGTTTGGGTGACAACAGACCTCAGGACCAGGTCACATGGCGAGGGCACATGAAGTTTTATCAATTCCTGGCGGCCCCACATTTCAAATTCGTGTTGGCCCCGATCAATTTCATGCACATTCACACACACACACACACATATATATATATGTGCCCAATTTGATTTATGGATGTGCTCACTGATTGAAATATTTGTCTGGTTCAGAGACATTAAAGGGTGGCTTTTAGTGTTGTTGCGTATTGGCCTAAAGGCGTTATATCTGTTGTGATATTGTTTTGCCACATTGGATCATTAGTTGTATTGGCCTAAAGGCGCATGTTGTAATCTTTGTTGTGTGTATCAGCCCAGGTGGTTAGCTCTGTTGTGTTGCTCGAAGGCACAAGTCATCAACTTTGTTGTGTTGCCCAAAGGTGCAGGTCGTGCACTTTGTTGTGTTGTGGTGTTTGGCTCGATGGTGCAGGTCGTGAGCTCTATTGTGTTCTGGTGTTTGGCTTGAAGGTATAGGTTGTGAGTTCTGGTGTATTGGCCCGAAAGCGTAGGTCATGAGTTCTAGTATATTGGCTCGAAGGCGCAGGTCATGAGTTCAGTTGTGTTGGCTCGAAGGCGTAGGTCATAAGCTCTTTTATGTTGCCTGAAGGTATAAGTCGTGAGCTCTGTTATGTTGTGGTGTATTTGCTCAAAGGCATAGGTTGTGAGTTTTGTTGTGGTGGATTGCCCCGAAGGCGCAAGACGTGAGTTTTGTTGTGTTGTGGTCTTTGGTCCAAAGGCACAGGTTGTGAGCTCTGTTGTGTTTTGGTGCATTGCCCCAAAGGCATAAGTTGTGAGCTTCATTGTTCGGCCTGAAGCCACAGGTCGTAAGCTCTGTTGTGTTGTGTGTATTTGCCTGAAGGTGCAAGTCGTAAGCTATGTTGTGTGTGTTGGCCTGAAGGCATAGGTTGGAAGCTCTATTGTATTGTTTGGCTTGAAGGCGCAAGTTGTAAGCTCTATTGTGGTGTATTGGCTCGAAGGCACAGGTCGTGAGCTTCGTTGTGTTGTGTATGGTTGTATGTTCATTTCCTATCTGATATGTATTCTTAAGCTCGAAAGCTTATCCTTTTCTTTGACAAACAAAATGCTGATTGTTAAATATGCTTCCATTGGGTGACATGAACCTAGCTCAACAGTCAAATTGGTTTTGACATTGTTTGGTTTGAGAGAAGTCGTAGGTTCAAATTCAGTGGAGTTTGTTGGAATTTATTTTTGCTCACTCAAAGTGCATTTTGTTGAACCCTTAGGTAGACCGGAAAAGGGGATTCTGCAGAACACACACCAAAAAAAGTTCATTTTTTAGGTAGCGGACCAGAAAGGTGCAAATTGTAGAACAATTAATTGTTTATAATGTTTTGGGGTTAAATTAAGGGCAATTTTGATTTTTTAAAAGGGGAAATGGATTGTATTGTCTTGTGATATATTTAAGGAACATGAAAATCCTTGAGGACATATTTTGAAGGAAAATAAGTCATTTCAAAGTATTTTGAGGCATTGTAGCAGGTTGGATGTTGATGCAAGAAATGAAGGATAAGCAAATGTTGATGTAAGAAGAACAAGTTGATGCAATGAACAAATTTGGAAGAAGTGTTTTGTGAATAGCTTGTGGATTTAGTTTGAAAGATTGTGAAAAGTAGTTTGCATCAGGTTGAAGGAGGAGGTGGGTGCCTCCATTAAGGTTGGTTCCTTAATTAGGTTGAAGACTACTACAAGTCAGTGTTTGCATATCATTGAAGTTGGTGCCTCAATTAGGTTTTAGCCTATTGTAAGTCGATGCTTGCACATATTGGGGGTTAGTACCTCCAGTAGCTTGGTGCCTACAAATTTATTTTTTGGGGGTGGGTGCCTCTAGCAGGTTGGTGTCTACAAATCTATCTAATCAAAATTGAAGAAGATAAAAAAAAATTGCGGTTTTATCTCGCATGAGTTTCCATGTACATCTTGTGTCTTATATGATGATGTGTTGATATTCTTTAATGATGCATGATTATGGTTACAATTTTGATTAATTGGTAAATTGTTTAAATTGACGAAAATTTTCCATTACACTGATTCACCCCCTCTCATTGTAATCTTTAGTCTAACATAATGATCAATGCCTTATACTATTAGGGTTTAATGGAGTCTTTAGGGTAAAATGCCTAGGGAAGGACCTTGATGGAGTAAGGAGGGATGCCTAGGGAAGGACCTTGATGGAGTAAGGAGGGATGCCTAGGGAAGGACCTTGATGGAATAAGGGGAGATGCCTAGGGCATCCACTTGTAAAACTATAACTATTATTCTTATGAGGGGAGAAATGAAATATAGGGTTTGCACATTAAGAGTTTCCCCATAGGCCTTAGAGAAAACAATTGTTCATGCAATAATGAAGCAAGATTCTAACAAAAACTAAGCATTTAGTCATGGGATAATAGAAACCCTACTTTAAACGTTCAACATGTAAAATATTAATGATAAGAAAATAAACTTTCAAAATTCTCTGCAAAAGGCGCTTCTTTCAATCCCAGAACAATGTATCCATGCAAAAATCACATCCACTAGAAAGTCGCACCATTAAAGATCACATCTTGCCCATAGTAGTGAAAAATTCTAGCTCACACTCTCTTAGAGAGGAAAAGAATCACATGTGTGATGATGAACAAATGAAATGAAGGGAATCTCTATTTATATGTGCCATATCCCACTCATGTCTATAATAATCAATGTTGATAATATTGGCGATATTTCGCGAAATATTGCAATATTTTCAGGCAAATGATGTTGTGGCAGGTAAATATCTCGATATTTTCAAATTTGAAAATAACGCGATGTTTTGAAAATCTCTGATAAATATCGCGAAATGTTGAAAATATCGGCTAATGTTTAAAAATCTAAAAAAAAAAGATTTTTTTATCTTCGCTGATATTTTCCGATATTTTCACCGATATTGCCGATAGGATGTTTTCAGGAGCTATTTTCAACACTGATAATGACACAACTAAGAAGCCCTATTGAAAAGTTTACTTTTAAGTGTTTCACAAGATGGAGGTTACAAGCCAACCTTATAGCTCAAAAACATAACAAAGATGCCAAAAATGCCCACGTGTTGGAGAAAATCCTCCTTATGCATGTTGTCATCCTCCATTTGAGCTCTAGAGTCTAAATTCCACAAATAAGTGACACGTGGGCTAATGTGTGCTGCATGTTCCAAGATGTAGCTCCTAGATCATGGTCATGCCTCCAAAGTGCCTCCATATCAAGGTGTTATCTCCATAGTGCCCAATGTCACCCTCCATGTTGATGTGAGTAACATTGGAAGGCCTTCTACAATTGCTTGGTGTCTTAGTGTGTGGAAGACATTAGTTACCTCTTCTAGTGATTTAAGTCTTCTTTCCTAAGTTTAACATAGAAAAAGTACAATAATTAAAGTTAATTAGTTGTTGTGGATTATTGGGTTATCTTTTAAGGATAAATAATTTAATTATTTAAGTGACTTGGAAGTAATCTCAACTGTTGATCTTCAAAATGTTTCTAGAATGAAGATTCAAGATGCTTCTAGAGATGAGATTGGGGTTTGGGATTCAGAATCAATGAAGATTATAAATGGAGGCTAGCGATGGAGGTGAAGACACAATGAAGAGCACAAGTGTGTGTACGAGTCATCATGAGAGAGCGATTTTCTCTGTAGTGCAAGTGGCTCATGTTGGAAAATATAAGTAGTTATATTAGGGTTTGATTCTCCTTTTTTGATAATTACTTATGAGTGTGTTGGCTTCTTTTACTTCTTTATTATCTTATCTTTCATCAAGCAATTACCATATTATGTGTGTATGAAGATCATAAAACAAGAGACACAAGATATAGGCACTATGCCAGGGCAAAACCCCCTTCAAGGGGAAAACCTAGTCAAGATAATTCTTCCTTTCAATAGTAATCTTTGAGACTCTTCACCCTAGACCAAGACTAGTCTTTCCCTCCACACCAAGTCAGCCTCCTAGATCTTCGATCCCTTCTAGCAACTTCGACTAGGTAACAACTTCTAGCAATAGGAAACTTCCACCAACAACTAAAACTTAGGAGACTTCAATCTCCCAATCCAGACCACAAAATAGAGAGAGAGAGAGAGGCACCAAAAGTTCGATTTTCTTCCTCTCCTTAGACTTCCCCAAACTCGCACTTCTTTCAACCTCCTAGCAACAGACTTCACACTTCTCTAGGTCTTCTTGAGATATCAAACTAGCTTGAGAGATGATGCTCCAAATTACTTCGACTAGCTTGTATTTATAGGCTTCTTGTGGGTCGAATTAGGGTCGTTTAAGTAGATTTGATCTCTTAGGCCGACTAGATGTGGAGGGTACATAAATCATATTTGACTCAATATTAAACATTTTTACATTGTTCAAAAGACCAAGCAAGCTCTCTTTGAATGTACAATGACTCTATAAACTCAATAATAATCTTGAGAGTCCCCATTGGGGACTTTGACTAATATAATGATGACCCAAGCATGAAACCCATGCTTTAATAAGTCATTGCTACAATAATAAAAATTCTTTTCTTTATTCTTTTGACAAGTACATTACATGATGCCTCAAGTACATTAATGAAGACCGAACATAATTACATTTTCCAACACTCCCTCGTGACTAGGGAGGTGTTCATAATGTACAAATACAATGGAAGATCTCAAACTATATGAAACATGAAAAACTTTAGGCATCGCAATGCCATGGACTAGATTCCTGACCAGGGCAATCTATCCAATGGTCTCTTAACAATTTAGGCACCGCAATGCCACAGACTAGATTCCTGACTAGGGAAATCTGTCTAAGTGGGAATAAAGGTGGACTCAAGCTTTTAGCCCCTCTAGGTACCATCAGGTTTACTTGCTAACCACCAACCCAAATATCTAGGTGTGTATCCAAAACAAAGCTCAATAATCAACACCACCTTTACAACTTCGGGACCTAGACATCAACATAAAGTGTCGGCCAGATGTCTTCCCAGACAATGCTTCACTCGCAAAACCTCAACAAATCTCTTCCACATTCTTATCATCAATACAATTAGCAATATCTACCAAACCAAGCAGTTTCCTTAGATATTCAAACTTCTTATTAGGAAGAGCCTTTGTTAGTATGTATGCTACTTGTTCATCTGTCGAGACATACTCCAACATCACGATCCCATCCTGCACCATGTTCCTAATAATTTGGAACTTATTATTGATATGTTTCGTCCTCAAATGAAACACGGTATCTCCAAACATCTTGATACAACTTTGGTTGTCACAATTAATCACAGTATGACCTAGTCTTGAACAAATCTGTGAAAAGCTTCTATAACCAAACAACCTCTTTTCCTACTTCACATGCAACCACATATTTTGCCTCGACACTACTCAATGCAAAGGGACCTTACTTTGTACTCATCCATGAGATCATAACAACTCCCAGACTAAAGCATCCTCTAGTAGTACCCCCTCCATCCGTCTCATTGCCACCCTAATTAGAGTCTGTGAATCCAATTAGCTTGACTTCTTTACTATCATACTTCAGGCAGTGATGTATAGTGCCATGAAGATACCTCAATATATGTTTGGAAACTATCCAGTGATCATGACGAGGCTCCAACTGAAATTGAATAAGAATGTTCACTGCTTAACATATATCTGGTCTAGTATTTACGAGATACATTAGGGAACCCACCAACTGTTGATATGAGGTAGGATCCATGAGACTAGAGTCCGAACTCCTCAACTTCTTGAGTTTGGTGATCATAGTAGTAATCAGCTTGGAATCTATCATCCTGATTTCTGCAATAACTTGATGATGTACTTTCCTTGCCCCAAATATATCTCCCTAGGTTTCTGCCATACTTATAGACATAGGTAATAGTGCATTAGTCCTAGACCCTTCATTTCAAATTCAGTTGCCAACATCTTCTTGCATTCTTGAATTCTTCACTCTACACTTGTGATGAATAGATCATCCACATATAGTAGAATAATGATGGGCTCATTATTCACGACCTTGATGTAGAGATTAGAATCAACGAAACTCTTCACAAACCCAATTTTTAGTAGATATGCATACATCCTTGCATACCATGCCCTCGATGCTTGCTTCAAACCATATAGGGCCTTCTTAAGTCTGCGAACATGAGAGTCCCTGCTATAAAGCCTTCAAGTTGTTCGATGTAAACTTCCTCATCAATGGTCCCATTAAAAAATGCAGTCCTAACATCCATTTGATGGATATTCCACCCCATTGTAGCAACCAATGAAACGAACGATCTAATGGTAGTGTACCTTGCTGTGGGTGCAAAGGTTTCTTCATAATCAATGCCTTTTTTTTTTTTGAGAGAAACCCCTTGCAACAAATCTTACGTTATACTTGTCTATACTTCCATCAATAGCATGTTTGATCTTATAGATCCACTTAGATGTGACAATTGATTTGTCACTAGGTCTGGGAACGATCTCCCAAACCCCATTCTTCATGATGGATTGATATTCTTCCTACATTTCTTTCTTCCAATCCTCTTCATGTGCAACTTCCTTGAATGTAGATGGTTCAACTTCAATCAACTTAGTCATATATGCAGCATAGCCATATCTCTTTGGTTTCTTACTTTCCCTGAAGGAACCTTTTGCAGCTTCATGTCCTTCAGCATCTTCTAATGTAGGTTTCAACCAATTTGGCCTCTTGTGGTTGGGACAACCACCAATTGAATAATCTCACTTGGTCCTTCTTCTTCGAGATTTGTAGTAGAGTTTTCATGATGAACTTCTTCTTCTTCAAATATGGGAACTTCGTCGTCATCAGAACCAATAGGAATATCCTTTGATTTCTTGTATGCTTGATTTCATTGAATATGACATCCCTTCTAGCTTCAATGTGTCTTCCTTCCTTTATGTAGATTCTATATGCTTTTGAGGAAAGATTATAACCAACGAATATTCCCTTGATACTTGTAGAGTCCAACTTCTTTTGTTTGTCTTTTGGAACATGGATATATGTTGGACTTCCAAAAATTCAGAGGTGATCCACACTCGGCTTCTTTCCAGTGAATACTTCTTCGAGTGTTGTATTATCAAGACTCTTATGAGGACTTCTATTTTGAATGTATACCACAGTCATCACTGCTTCTCCCCATAAGAACTTCGGTAGATCTTGATCAAGGAGCATCATTCAAATGCCTTCTTCAATTGACCTATTCTTCCTTTCGGCTAATCAATTTTGTTTGGGATAATAGGGAACAATGAGCTCCCTCTTAATACCTTCTTCCTTACAATATGCAATGAATTCCTTCGAAGTGTATTCCCCACCATTGTCAAACCTCGGAGTCTTTATCTTTCTTTTAGTTAGGGTTTCCACTTCAGCCCTAAACTCCTTGAACTTATCAAATACTTCATCTTTAGTTTTGAGGAGGTAGATCCATGTCTTTCTAGAATGGTCATCAATGAATGTCACATAGTAGAGATGACCTCCAAGTGATTTGTTAGACATGGGCCCACACACATTGGAATGGATGAGGTCTAATATCTCTTTAGACCTAGTTTCACTATTATGAAATGGCTTTCTAGTATGTTTTCCCAGCGAGCATCCCTTGCACACACCTTCATGATCTAACTTCATATTAGGAATACCATGAACCAGTTGACTAAGAGTAGGGATGACCTTATAATGTAGATGACCATACCTCCTATGCCATAGCTCAATGGGACTTATTTCTGTATGAACTAAAGCTTGAGGAGGTGGTGTAATGACCCTATAAAGACTTCCTTCACGAACTCCAGTAACCCTAGCTTTATCAATGTTAGAGTCTTTTCCCCAAGCCAATACTTTTCCATCAACAAAAGCAACTCTTTCCCATTTATCTTCTAAACAAGAAATAGAAAGAAAATTCTATTTCAAACCTAGAACATATAGAATGTTGTCGAGATGTAGCTTCGATCCGTTATCTAGCTTCAACGATGCTGATCCCAGGGCTTTAACAACATAGCTTTTGTTGTCACCCAATTCCACTACATGAGAGGATGGCTCCTTTGATAGTGTATGAAGTTGCTTAATTTCACTTGTCATGTGTCTCGATGCTCCACTATCAATGATCCATGCATTGCCATCAGTAAGAGAACTTGTAAGGGCAGCCAAGAATCCTTGACTCTTGACCTTGTTAAACAAGTAGTAGATGACCTTCTTGATCTAGATTGTAGCAATGTTGCAACCCGTTCTTATATAGTTCATCCTAGAGGGAGAATCCACGCCAACAAAGTGATCTTCAACTCTTCCTGAACTTAGCTCCGATACCATGTTGGAAAATCAAAGTAGTTAATTAGGGTTTGATTCTCCTTTCTTGATAATTACTTGTGAGTGTGTTGGCTTCTTTTATTGCTTTATTATCTTATCTTTTATCAAGCAATTACCATATTATGTGTAATAAGATCACAAAACAAGAGACACAAGATATAGGCACTATGCCAGGGCAAAACCCCCCTCAAGGGGAAAACCCAATCAAGATAATTCTTCCTTTCAATGGTAATCTTTGAGACTCTTCACCCTAGACCAAGACCAGACTTTCCCACCACACCAAGTCAGCCTTCCAGATCTTTGACTGCTTCCAGCAACTTCGATTAGGTAGCAGCTTCCAGCAACATGCAGCTTTCGGCAACAACTAAAACTTAGGAGACTTCGATCTCCCAATCCAGACCACGAAACAGAGAGAGAGAGGCACCAAAAGTTCGATTTTCTTCCTCTCCTTAGATTTCCCCAAACTCACACTTGTTTTGACCTCCCGACAACAGACTCACACTTCTCCATGTCTTCTTGAGATATTGAACGAGCTTGAGAGATGATGTTCCAAATGACTTCGACTAGCTTGTATTTATAGGCTTCTTGTGGGTCGAATTAAGGTCCTTTAGGTTGACTTGATGTGGAGGGTACATAAATCATATTTGGCTCAATACGAAACTTTTTTACATGATTCAAAAGCCCAAGAAGGGTCTCTTTGAATGTACAATAACTCTATAAACTCAATATTAATCCTAGGAGTCCACAATGGGGACTTTGACTAATAGATTTCCCCAAAATCGCACTTCTTTCGACCCCCCGACAACAGACTTCACACTTCTCCACGTCTTCTTGAGATATCGAATGAGCTTGAGAGATGATGTTCCAAATGACTTCGACTAGCTTGTATTTATAGGTTTCTTGTGGGTCGAATTAAGGTCCTTTAGGTTGACTTGATGTGGAGGGTACATAAATCATATTTGGCTCAATACTAAACTTTTTTACATGATTCAAAAGCCCAAGAAGGGTCTCTTTGAATGTACAATAACTCTATAAACTCAATATTAATCCTAGGAGTCCACAATGGGGACTTTGACTAATATAATGATGACCCAAGCATGAAACCCATGCTTTAATAAGTCATTGTTACAATAATAAAAATTCTTTTCTTTATTCTTTTGACAAGTACATTACATGATGACTCAAGTACATTAATGAAGATCGAACATATTTACATTTTCCAACAGCTCAGTGACCAGTGCGCAAAGGAGGAGAAGTGTGAGTGGGTTTGAGGCTTGAGCGAATCTAGGAGGGCCAAGTTGCCGGAAGGAGATCAGGTTTGTCTTGAAGAGGTTAAGTTGTTGGAGTGCTTGGATTTTTCTAGTGAGCATTAGTGATAGGCCGCAGATCGAGTTGCTGGACGGTGCATATCTTATTCGTGGAGGCTGATTTCTTTGGAGTGATTTCATCTGGAGGTAGATTTCCTTGAGGCTGATTTACTTGGACCGAATTCATTTTGAGGGTGCCAAGTTGTAGTTCTAGATTGTATTTTTCCTTGTATCTTTATGGTCGAAAAACACAGATTTTCCTAGATAATGAAATGACGAAGAATTGTTTGTGGGTTAATTAATCTTAATAATGTGTGATTGATCTCTCTAGTTTATTTCCAATGCATATTTTAATTCTAGAAGTTGAAGATACTAGTGATTTTATTTTTCAATGATTCGATTATTATTTGGGTAAATAAATAAAACACTAGGGATAAATTAAATTGTCGTGAGAAAATAAATCTAGCTGGTATTAGAAATTTAACACTCCAAAGGGAAGGAAGGGTGAAGTGGCACTTTCTTACTCAAGCATTGGGGCTCAAAAGTGATATGTAAGCCCCTCCCTTGTCATCATAGGGATGACCATCATCATTTGGGCTCCATAACAAGTGATGCCCATCAAACAATGTCAAGGCTAACCTGGGGACATCTTGGGTCCATTGGGCACGCCATCATATCTCCACAACAAGCTTCGTGGGCTCTAGGTTTCAGCATCTGGGGGTACCTCCGAGTGTCAAGCATCATGTGGGGTCATCAAGTAGCTCAACGCTCTGGATCTAGATAGGCAATGTTGCATTAACAAGGTCATACTCTCTTTGGAATGGGTAAAATAACCTCTGCAATGCCACTGAGAAAGTGAGGCAATCATCTTAAGAGGCCCCTCTAGTTGCTGTGATGAAAATGACTTGAGAAAACCCTCTCAAGGTCAAATGAAAATCAACAATCATTAGGTACAATAACCATAGATGCATCATAGTGGGCCATACCTAATGCTAGGGGCACAACAATACTTCACACTAAGCTCATCTTCAAATATCTAACTTGATTGAGTCCCGTAAACAAGTTACCCTCCTTATATTAGGGATGGCTAGATGGATAACTCTATTAGGTGTTTTTAGCCCCAAGGCTGAGGGATAGGTCTTAAGTTAGCCCATCGATCCATAGGCATGTGTGAAAATGGTGGCAACGAAGTGGGAATGACTTCAGGATAGGGTGCCATAGACAAGTGACCAACTGATGGAGGTCCAACATCTTGAGTATATAGGTGTAATGAGGGAGCAATTGTGGAGGCATGAGTTAGCTCTTTACTTGACCTTCTTTTTTTACCCCTTTGGTGTGCCTTTTACTTTATGATTTGCTTTGATTTGGTGGAATAACTTAGGGGCTCAAACTTTCTTTCTGATATTGAGAATTTAATACCCCTTAATAATGAGTCAGTTTATCACACATTAAGATTGGGACAATACAAGGGTTATTTTTATAGATGGAGCATCATGTGCTCAAGGAACTGGGTGATGGCTAATGAGGGGGGTAGAGTTCATGCTAGGCTTTTGCCCATGCACTAATCAAATGTCCTAGCCATCCTTTGCATTTCATCTATTTCTTTCATTGCGAGTTTCTTATGCTTTTGACTGTCTTTTAGCTGCATCAACCTTTAGGGCAAAGTTTTCAGGCCCAAAGTCAAGGATGAGGATGAAAAGGTGCCAATCCCCATGACCAATGACCACTAGCCCAAAGAATGGAAATAGAATAATGGGAAAGATGGAAAGTGGTAAGTATGGAATATTATGGACACACTACTTCAATCAAAGCCTCCCTAGTAGTATCCTTCATAAACCTTAAGACCTCAAAGGAGGTCCCATTAGATTATAGTCAATGAGTAACCTCCAAGGTAAGTGAGGGAACAAGAACACAATCAAGATCGATCAATCATCCAGATCACTTATTGATCCATATTAATATGCTGGAAACATTAAGTGAAAGCAAATGATTACAAAACGGTTAAATAACCTGTTGATGGATGACCCACCTTCCTTCAAGAAGGAATGTTGGATGGGAGAGATAAATCTGACTGGAGTGAGGTGTGGCAGATCTTGGCATCATGTCGTGTTGATAATAAAGAGTTGCTAGTTGTCCAAGGCAGAGAATTTTTTTTATGCTATGGGTTACCCACTTTTTGTTGGGTAACAGGGACCTCATAGAGAATGTGAGGTAACATAGTATCTCCAATGTAAGGTACATACTACAAAGTGGGAGTGCATAAGAAAATCTTAGATTAAAACTTAAAGTAGGAAAGATAAATAACCACGTCTAGCTAAAAGTTGAATATCTAGCTAGAAGAAGATATAAATAAGGTGCAAAAATAAAGTCTCATTCTTGAATGAAAGAGAGGATGTCAACGCTTGCTAGAGATGGGGCTAGCTATGGAGGACAATTGAGGGGTTCAAGATACAAGCTTCTTATTGTAGTCATTAATCACTATGAAAGAGTCAATGCATTGGTGGATGATATCCTTTGGTGAGTAATTGGGGCTAAGAGGGCCTTGTTACAAGGAAGCCTAGGTTCCTAAAGAAAATGGTTGAGGAATAAAATCCCAATGGAAGCCTCATTGCTTGAGAAAACTTAAGCGGTGGTGAGGTCTAGCCTTACCTTAGGACCACCTAGAGTTGAATTTTTTGATACATTGGTGTTGTATGCCCTGCATCCTCGACTAACCCAATCATAGGATTTCCTAGAGATGAATTGTTCATTGAATTGGGTTGTGTACACCATGCATCATGGGGCAACATCTCCTCACAGGGATAAGGAAGTCACTTGAACCTTTGGGGGAGGGATGGGGGGTTAAGAGGTAACACAGTGTTGCACCAATCTAGAATTTGAAGTCTTATGATTTCTGCTTGTCACTTGTTGCCCTGATCAGATAAGACAACTAAGGATTATTAAGTGATCCTCCTAAAGGTCTTTGTCTAGGATGGAACATGTAGAGATTGATATTTCTGTCCAAATGCTACCCTTACGAAAATGGAAATGCATCTCTAGTTGAGATGGTGAAACAAGGTGGAAAGGGAAATCCTTGAGTCACAAAATTGATATTAGTATCTCCCTAATCTCATAGCATATGGAGCATCAGAAAAGGGAATAAAAAAATGAGATGCTCCTCTCTCGAATACATGTAAGTGGCACAATTAGTGAGCCTTGTTTGGTCGTGGGAAGGTTTTTGGGAGCTCAACCAAAATTGACCAAGCATGATCCTAAGTGGATGCATCAAATGTTTGTCTTGTATGGAGGTTGGATGACGGGAGGTATCCTGGGTGTGTTTTAGGAGTATCTAAAAGGGGAGATGATTTAGGGAGATGACCACTAACTGCACTAAAAACCAATATTTAGCATGCCCAAGGGGTTGATAGAGGCAACGACCTCTAGGAATACTTGATAAATAGGGATACTTGTACCACTCAGAGCTAGAGTCCCCACAAATTCTCCAAGGTGAAGAGGATCGTCTCTGGCCCTGTTAATGCACAATTCTACACTGACAAGAGCATGTAGTTAATGGGAAAACTCTCGACGACTAGCCATGTCATTAGTGGTTGCTTTTCTGCTTAGACTGGTGCTTTTTTAGACCCAAGGAGGTGTCCCTAAAGATTGTGTATGCTATGTTCTAACTAGTAAAATCTGAATAAATCCAAATCAGATCAGCATGCTATATCTGCCCTAAAATTCGAGAGCACTTGGAAGCACTCCAAAGTAGTATAGAACTTACAAATGAAATTATGAAGGGTTGATATTATTTTCTTGACAAGAATTACAACAATGATTAGAACGACAAAAGGGAAAGAACATGCACCCTAAGTGAAATAAAAATCCAAAATAAGTGTACAATGATAACAAATAAGATCCCAACAATACAATTCTACATGTAAATTCTACATATAATATGTTTAGTAAATTCCAACCTCGTGAACAAGAATTTCTAGCTTTGTTTCATGGAATCAAGAGCAAAAGAGAGGACTAGTGCACCCTAGGACAGAGAAAAAGAGGGATCTTGAACTACACGTATAAACTTTGACATGCAATTGCAACTCGTCCTCTAATGAAGTGACTTGCTGAAAATGGAAAATATGCTCCCAAATTATCTGTAATCACTGTTGTTTACAAATTAGGCACCCCAAATAGCTAGAAATTGTTAGGAATGGTTATATAGGGCACTGTTGATCTAATAATATAGTTGTTTTCTAATTATAATGACATCTTGCTAGAACTAAGTTGTTAGAGCACACTTCAATGAATTAACTGCGGTTCAATAGTGATCTCAAAATAGGCTCTTGATCTGGATTCGATCATTATATCATTTGTCATCTATCTCGATGCATTAAGAGTGGAAAAAGTGGAGGAATCAACTCACGGGACCATTTTTACCGGTGGGATCTAGTTTGGCAAAACATGGTCTGAAACCTTCCAGGTGCGTTTTGAAGCATTAAACTACTTTTTTTGGGGGTAAAACTTCGTTGCTTTATTACAACACTTTTTCATGCTATTCTACACATGAAGACCTTTCCAATGATGCAAGAATCATGTTAATCATAGTTTGTATGTGAAAGTTATGCCACTCAAAAGTTGACCTTCCTGTTTTCATCACCATAATTGAAGAGGATGCCACATCAGCCCCCAATATTCATGGAAAAGGGGCTAGTCATGTTATTATGATATAGACTCTAGAAGAGTCTATACTGTAACTTTGGTTAAGAGTTAAGGTAGTCAAACCTAACCACGAGGAGGCTATCGGGCTGTGTTATAACCGAGCCACTAGGAGGAAAAGGGGTTCCATTATTTTGAGTGCATTTGTTCCATAGCTGAGCAAAAATAGCCAAGAGGGATAAGAGATAGAGAACACAGAGATGATTTGTGCATTGTAGCAGCCCATGGGCCACAGGCCACACTTCTTTGTACTTGCAATTGGGTTTTTTCTCCCGAAAAGGTTTCCCATAGCATATTTTGTGTCAAATGTGTGTGAGCTTTTTTATTTTTTCGTTCTCTATTTTTTGCATAATTTTATTTGCATGTATGCCCTATTAATAGTAAATCTACAAATCCAGAAAGCTAATAAAACTGTAATAGTGTAGAATTTTAGATTTCAAATGAAATATTATCAGATCTTTTGTGATGAATTGTCCAGTGGAATATACATAGTAGTTTACATATCATATTGGTATTAGAGTAGGTTCTTTTGGGTGTATCATGAAGATTTGTAGAAGATCTAGATCAACTGGGCCAAAAATCATATAACCCCAATCATGGCCGATGAATTTGTGAATAAACTTTGTAATCCTGCAAAGGAGAGGTTTTCACGACTGGAACAACAAGTTGTTGATATAAATCGTAATGTAGATCTCCTCATGGCGGCCCTGAGCATAAGCTTGGGATGTCTGGAGAAGATGGGGGTTCAAATGCAGAGGATAACTTAGAAGGGGGATTTGGAGATCGAGAATAAACAAAGAATCAATTGAAGAAAGAACCCAAAAAAGATAAACCCAATTCGAGTGTTGTGAATCATTCATAGCCCCTGTTTAAAATGGAAGCAAAGGTTGCTATCAAGATTTACCACGACGAGATTGACACTATGAAGCTGAATCATTGGTTACAACATTTGAAAGTGTATTTCAGTGTCCATCAAATTGAGGATGAACAAAATATCTCATTTGCGCAGCTGAAATTAGAGGGTCATGCCTTGACTTGGTGGGACAGCCACATGGAGACCTGAGGTTGGAGGGAGAGCCTCTAGTGACTAAGTGGGAGAACTTCAAAACACTTGTAAAATCACAGTTTTACCCTATTGGGTATGTGGAGGACCAGTGGATTTAGTGGCACTACTTTAGGCAAAAGTCGGGGCAAAGCATGCAGGAGTATACCACAAAGTTCAAAAAATGGCCATAATGTTGGGTATCTCCCCAAAGAACCCAGATGTACTCAAGTATTTGGGGGGCTCTACACCGCCATCTGCGGAGCAAGTGATGTTGTTTAAGCCCAAATTAGTGGACAAGGCTTGTGTACAGGCACAATACCTAGAGAACATAGGGCTGAAGAGAGTGCAATCAAGTGGATCGAAGCAGAAGGAGAAACAAGACGCTTCTAAGGAGGGGAAGAAGAAGCAAAAAGGGGGAAAAGATAAAAAGACAATAACCACAACACACTAGTGCAAATATCCCAACAACCACTGCAACCACTTCAACATTGACGACCATATAGAGGAGAAATGCTAGAAGTTGCATCCAGAGCTAAACCTGAAGAACAAGATGAAAGACAATAAGAAAAGAATCTCATGGCCACAGATTCAAGCAACTAAGTTGAAAGCAGTTCAGACATGGATGAGAAGATCGTTTGTACGTTAATGTCGAAGGAGGTGAATTTGAGTAACCTTCAACAATAGGAAGAGAAAGAAATGACCAAACTCTTGCATATAAAGATACAAGTCAAGAAAACAAAGATTGATGCTTTGTTTGATTTAGGATCACAGGCAAATATCATTGCAACAAAGTTGGTCAAGAAGTTGGGGATGGAAGTTCATGATCATCCAAACCCATATCCACTGGGATGGGTAAATAAGGATGCAGAGCTGGAGGTAACAATATAGTGCAAAATTAAATTTCCCATCAATGCTGATTTTATTGATGAAGTATAACTAAATGTGGTTCCCCTCAATGTATGTGGAGTTGTGTTTAGGTGACCCTACATGTACATGCAAGATGCAATATTTATGCAGAGAGCCAACTAGTATTGGCTTGTCAAGGATGGAAAATCATTCGCCATCAATGCACACAAAGGCAAGTTGAAAATTTTACTAGTAAGTGCCAACCAAGCCAAGAAATTGATCAGTTCCAACAAGAAGTATGTTTTATTGTTTTCAAGAGAAAATCAGTTTGTAAAAAAGTCAATGAGAGACAAGGCATCCCTGTAGGGGTGTACTAAGAAACTTAAACAACAATTGGAAGAGTTGCTATGGGAATACAGGGATGTGTTTTGAGATCCTAAAGGGATACCACCTAAGAGAGAAGTGGAGCACAAGATCCATCTATAGTCAGACTCTCCATTGCCAAACATTGAGCTGTACAGACAATTTGTTATAGAAATGAGTGAGGCGAAGAAACAATTGCAGCAACTGCTAGAACATGGTGTCATTTTTCCGAGTACATCGCCATGTGGGTCACCTATTATCATTGTGCCAAAGAACGATGAGACTTGGCAGGTGTGTATAGATTATAGGGCATTGAACAAAATTACGCTTAAGAACAGATATCCCCTGCCCACGATAGATGATCTGCTAGATAAATTGCAACGAGCAAAGTATTTCACCAAGGTGGACCTGAAGTCTAGATATCACTAGGTTCAAGTCAAAGAAGAAGACATCTGAAAGATCGCCTTCAAAACTAGACAAGGTTTGTATGAGTGATTAGTCATGCCATTTGGCCTATGTAATGCACCAACTATGTTTATGAGATTAATGAATGACGTACTGCGCCCTTTTATAGATTTGTTTATTATCGTCTATTTGGATGATACATTGGTATATAGTACTACCTAGGAGGAGCACATCTCTCATTTGACGCGGCTGCTAGAGACATTAAAGAAGCACCAACTGCTGGAAAATCTCAAGAAGTGTGAGTTTACACAACAATGTTTGGTCTATCTGGGGTATGTGATATGTGGAGGAGAGTTAAAGATAGATCCTGCCAAGATGGAGGCCATTAACAAATGGTCGGTGCCTACTAATGTTTCTGAGGTTAGGAGTTTCATTGGGGCAGCACAGTACCTAAGGAAATTCATAGCCTCATTTTCAGCTGTAGCAGCACCGCTACATGCCATAAAAGCAAGTGGTAAGAATTTCTAGTGGGGAAAGGGTCAACAGAGGGCTTTCGAGGAGCTAAAGAAGAAGATTAGTGAAGCACCAATTTTGGCATTACCAAACTTGCGGTGGCCCTTTGAAGCAATGTTGTAGTTATTGTTATCAGGATATTATCAGCGAGGGGAAAAATCGGAAAAAATCGTAAAAATCGGGAAATAATTGGGAAAAAATCATAAAATACAAAAATATTCTTTTTTTTTCAACCTTTTTAATATCTAAAGCATCTACAACATAAAATAAATACATTGACACGTAAATATGATAAAAGAACTAATATATAAGATGTGTAATATCATTTCTAGTGCTACATCACACATAACAGTGAATCATGTCTTGAATAGCAAGTCTTGACTCCCGAGTCCCAACTCAGCTTCAAAATATCAACAAAAAATATAATAATGTATCTCATATCATGAGTCATAATATCATATACAATGAAATGAACCAAATAACTAAAGTCTAATACTATTGATTTCTTGTGCACCTCTTGCAAGAAAATGCAATAGCTTTGCCTTTCCCTCTAGATGTAGATGCCGGTGGACTTGGCAGTGGACTCTGCTGTGCTCTAGATGCTGAAGAACTAGGGTCTACAGGAGGTAGACCACGTCCTCTACTGGTGACAGGGGTAGCCTGGGTAGGTTGTGCCATCTCCTCCTCCTGTTTCTCCTCCTCATCACAAATCTGAGAATAATCTATATATGTATATCTATATCTATTATATATATTTCCTTCCCCCCAAAGGTTTTTTTCCCAAAAAATCGCGATTTTTAACGAAAAAATTGCGATTTTTTCAAGTTATCGCGATTTTTTTCGCGGTTTTTTGTGAAAAAATTAACGTAAAAATCGGGCGATAATATCGCCAAACTCAAAAAATCGTGATTTGCCGATATTATCGCGATTTTGCAACACTGCTTTGAAGTGGAGACAAATGCGAGTGGGTATGCTATTGGAGCAGTCTTGATGTGGGGAGGAAGGCCGATAAGCTACCATTCTGAAGTATTTCATAGGGCAATTCTTAACTACCCTACCAATGACAAGGAGCTCTATGCTCTAGTGCAAGCTGTGAAGAAGTGGAAGCACTATTTGATGGGAAAGGAGACAACAATCCACATAGATCACCAACCACTACAGTACTTGCAGTCCCAAAGTAAGCTACAATAGACCAAGCATTACAAGTGGATGGGGTTTCTACAACAATTTCATTTGGTGATCAAGTACAAGAAGGGCAACACAAACAAGTTGGGCGACATGCTTTTAAGGCCACCCACACCAAAGATCATAGGTTTGGGAACTCTTATGCACATGGAGCCATTCATCCCTGATGCATATAGAGAGGCATATTCAAAGGATGAAGACTTTAAGGAGGTGTTTCAACAATTGTAGAGTCGGAGTCATGTGCATGATGGCAACAATGTCGTTGACTACCATCCCTAGGATGGGTTACTCTATAGGTTGGATAAGCTATGTGTTCCTAAAGGTGAGCGATTGCAACTAAGTAGAGAGGATCACACCTCCAAGGTTGCAGGGCACTTTGGTGGTGTAGGGAAGACCGTGGCCAACTTGCAGAGGTATGTGTATTGGACCAAGATGCAAGAGCAGGTAGCTAGGTTCATAAGGGGATGCATGCTTTGTTGTACCGACAAGCCTAGCAACAGGAAATAGGGTCTATATCATCCCTCACCTGTAGCCACTCGCCCTTGGGAAAACATTTCCATGGGCTTCGTGGGAGGTTTACCAACAACCAGGAAGGGACATGACTGCCTGTTCGTGGTAGCTGACAAGTTCAACAACATGTGTGTTTTGATGCCCCGTAAAAAGACCATTAGCAGACAAGAAATAGTGAACCTGTTCTTTGGACAGGTTTGGGTGCATTTTGGGATACCAAGGAGCATCGTTTTAGACAAGGATACGGGATTTCTCATTGCATTTTCGACTACATTGTGGGAGAAGATGGACACAAAGTTGAAGAGATATACAACATTCCATCCACAGACAGATGGTCAGACAGAAGTGGTCAACAGGTCTTTGGTGCAAATTCTAAGGGGATACAACCAGAAGCATTTGAAGACCTGGGATGAAAATCTGGTATATATACAACATTCTTACAACAGAGCAATCCACACTTCTACAGGAAAGTCCCCATTTAAAACCCGTTTTGGATATTTGCCAACTTCACCTTTGGACATTGCATATGGGCAGCAAGGAGGAGTGAGGGAAGAACTTACAGGAGACACCTTTAGGGATGAAAAAATTATAGAGAAGATCAGGGAAATCCACATATAGGTGCTAGAGACATTGTAGAAGCTGTAGAAGAAATATAAGGCCAGACATGATCAACATAAGATAGAGAAATCGTTCAAGGTGAGAGATAGAGTATGGCTATAGTTGAACAAGGAGAGGCTACAGGGGCTCGCTGATAACGCATATTGACTCAGTTTACCACCATATATGCGCATTTACTTAGTTGTGAATGTAGAGAATTTGAGACTCTAAGAGCCTTCCATGCTAGATCAGAAAGAGGAACAAGTCCTACCTTTTGTGGAGGATTTGGCACACGATGCTAAGACAGAGTTGATAGAAGATACAGTTTTGCAGAAGAGTTCCAAAAGTACAAGACAGGGGCAACATGACCTTTGGTAGATTGGATTGAAAGGACAACTTCCAGACAAAACTAAATGGAACACCAGAGAGAAGGTGGAGGAAAGTTTTCCTCATGTTGTTTAGTAGAAGTTTTGGGGACCAAAAGCCTCCCAAAATGGGGAGGTGTGATCCAGATTGGATCATTATATAGTTTGTCAACCATCTCAATGCATTCAAAGTGGAAAAAGTGGAGGAATCAGCTCACAAGACCGTTTTTACCAGTGGGACTTGTTGTCGCTCAAATTGTATATAAGAAAGCGACAACGATTCAGTGCGGGGGCTGTCACTCTAATCCCCGTTCAGTCTGTTTTAGCTATCTCCTAGGCAAGCTAAGGGGGGTAGTCCCTAAAGGTGGAAGGTGAAGGATGAGGGGAAACTTGTTGGGAACCAACAAGTTCTAGGAGATGCACATTTCTATCTTATGATCTTGATTATAATTAGTTTGCAAGTGTGATTAATGAGCAATGTAATTACTTGATTATATTATATTCTTAAGACACTTAAAGATTTAATAGTTAAGAGACCGGTGCCCTTACTATCAATGCTCAAGATATTAACTTGCAGAGTAAATGGATTATCAAATCACAAGATAACAAATGTTGCTTAGGGAAATTAGTTTAACAATTAGAAATATGAGCCAAAGGACAAGATTGCAACTACTTTCAAATCACCAATGATTTGAAATTATAAGCTCAAAACACAATGTGATGGTTATAGATTCACAACAAGGTGACTCACATTATCACCAAGTAAGATGCAATTTAGGAATCAAGCCCACAATTCTGATTGTTACTAATGCAAGAACTACTCAAATGAGATGGAAGATGAGCGAATTGGCCATGCTGCAAAAAGAAAAAGCATGTCAATGATGACAAGATATATATTATATTCAATGAACACAACTTGCAAAGTGAGTTAGGAAAGCTAAATGAAAATGTAGAATGAGTCTGTAGAACTAGAAGGACCTTTAAAGATTCCAAAGCACAACATAATAAATTTAGATGAGATTGCTAACAGTGATCTTAAAAGATAATAAGCATTAAATTTCCCAAATATCAATGTTAACAATTTGTTTCCAACCTTATGATGCAAACAATTCCCTTCACAATGAACTAAAAGCAACAGTATTTCAGAGATATTGTTTAGAACAGCAGTAGGATATTAAATGCCAAATCAGCGCCACATATGTTAAACAAATATCAAAATGAAAATGTGAATCGCTGTAATTCTACTTTGTGAGCTGGTAAATGACCATGAAATTAATATCCTTCAGAGAATGAACCTCTTGGAATTTCTTGAGATCATACAAAGCAGCACTGAAAGAGATTTGACAATAATCCTATGACAGCAATAAAGACGCAGAAATCCTCTTCTTACTTTGATGACAATCAACAAGCAAATAAATGAGTGACTTCTTGATATTGCAGCCCCAAAAAAAATTGTGACAATCATAGAAAATGCATACCAAATTATATGAATGATTTATAAATGTGTTATGAAGTTTTCAGTGCTAGCTTACCAAAGTTTTGCCACTGCTTAGGAAATTCAGCCCTCAGTATACCACTGCATATGGATGCTTTGGACAGCTGTGAGAGTGAGATAGTGGAGTTAAGAGGAGCATGCCCAGAAAATTTTCCAATGCCTAGATCACCTGTAGAGTTAAATTTAATCCAAAATACCTCTGCAAACCATAAAACTTTGATCACCCACAGTGGGGTTAAAAGTGCTACTGGACAGGAGAAAAAGCCCGGGTAGGGGCTTCGGCAGAGGAAAAGGAAGCTCCAGAAACAAGGAGCGGAAGACTTGAGGAGATGGGAGTTGCAGATAAGGGAGGCAGCGAGGAAGGAAAGGGAGAGCATGGGTTTTAGGAGGCTGCCGAGGGAGAGGATAAGAGCTGGGATGAGGCAGCAGCAGTGTCACAGGGTTCGTCGAACCTAAACATTGAGGTCCGAAATTCGGCAAATTTCAAAAAAAAAATTTAAAGTTCGTTTAGTTTCGAGAAGGTTCAACTTTATCTTAGTTCCTGTTGCGTTGAGGTTACAGATAGTGTTCCCATGGCTCCACAATTTCTAAGCAAAAATTTAATAGATAGCAGAGGCGAAGGAACAGGGAGATTGCTTCTTGAAGTATGGAGGAGACTCAGAATTTTGTGGTGAAGATCGAAGAGGGAAAGAAAGCGCAGATCAGCGAGCCTTCTGTCGGCCCTGTTTACCGAAACATTTTAACAAAGGATAGCTTCTCATCTTTGGCGCAAGGGATCGAGTCCTGCTGGGACATTTCTCACCTGACATTTCTTTTAGAAGTTAAATTCTGGGCGTTTAAGTCCGTCATTGCCTTGATATGCCGATTCTTTATTTAGTTGATTCAGTTCTTGAGAGAAATTATAACAAAATGTATGTGTCCATGGAAGCTTTCCTTTCAAGAAAAAGAAAGAACGTAAATCAATTCTTTGCTGTATGAATCTTAAGCGCGATAAGATTAAACGGCTGAACCAAAATTTGTAGTAGAATTTAGCATTAATTAGACCATATGTTATCCCACAATGCATGCTTTTCCGAATCAGTTTTGTTAGTTATGATTTTAAGCCTACTTATAGGTTTAATGACGCAGCGTGTTGGAATTTGAAAATTATAAATTTATTGATATAGTATATGATTAAAATTATAAATATATATTAATTATAAATGAATATAAAAGATTTATGTAATTTTAATTATTTCATATATATATATATATATATATATTTAAAATTATATACATGAACGAACCTAATGGCGAACCTCATACAAACCTCATCTAAAAATTCAAACTCTAATCGAACTTAATTGTAATCGAATTCGAATTCGAACCCGAACCATGTGACATTGGGCAGCAGTAGGGAAAGTTTGCCACAGAGGATGGATAAGGGCTGCGGAACCTAGGAGGGTAAGCATGGACGCCGAGAGGAGAAGGCAAGGGTGTTGCAGGAAGGGATAGAGGACAACGAGGAGAGAAGGGGGAGGAGGCAGCATGAGAGTTGCGTTAAAGGTTTGAGGGAACTGCGAAGAGGAGATGAGAAGGCGGAGGGAAATGGAGGCTGCCGAGGAGAGGATAAGAGCTGGGATGAGGCAACGACATGCCAAGGCAAGAAGCCAAGAGGGCTAGGGGGTGCCTTAGACCCTTTAAATTTGTTTTTTGCCCAAAATAATCTTAATTTTAAATGGATATTTTTTGCCTTCAATCATTCTCAAAATTTTTATGAAAAACCCCGGATCTGAAGCTTTAATAAATGATCTTGTTGTGTCCTATCGCTACAAATAATATTTGAGACAATCTTGCCCTCTAGGGCCTAGATCTGTGTCAAAACACCAAAAATATCCTTTGGAATCTTCAGACCTATGCCTGCACAAAATGAAAATGAAACCCCAGATCCCACATATATAGAAAAATTAAACTAAAACCCAAAACCCAGTTGTCAAAAATTTAAAATAATATTACAAAACTTTAGATCTATACAAATAAACTACAAATCTATGTAACCGGATTCGTCCAAACCCCCTGTTGAATCCGAATCCTACGAATCGGATACGATTCGATAGGAATTCGAATCCCAGAACAGGATACGAATTGGATACGATGCGATAGGAATTCGAATCCCAGAATAGGATTCGACGTGTCTGTATAGGATTCGTACGGATCCCATACGAATCCCGTACGGGCACATCGAATCCTGATTTTGGGATTCGAATCCCAAGAATATGACTTCTGCAGGTTAAAAACAATGAATTTGTAATATAGGTCCATATGTAATATAGGTCACCTTAATATACACAAAAGGTAAAATATATAGGAACAAAAATAGAATGCTGAATCACATGATGATGAAGGCTATTAGTGAAGAAATGGGATGCTTTAGGTCTCATTTCAAAAGCTTAATATGCTATTGTCAACATGATCAAGGTATATGTGCCCAATACATGGATGTTTCACACCAGACTAACCTAGATCTGACCATAAGAAATTCAATCAATTTACTAGCCAAATATTTGTTAGACCAAACATGCTAGCATTGGCATTATGTAACCATTTTAGTGGTTGTGTCATATAATGTTAGTGTTATCATATATGACCAATAAGGAACACTAGTTAGTGACAACTGTCATGTTGTTAAACTGCCATAACTTCCTGAAGTTGCCATAAATATGTAATATGAAATGGCATATGTGAGAATGTGGTGTGCCTGTGACTTTATTGCCCAATTCACAAACAATTCATTAACATGGGATAAACACCAAGTTTTCCCTCTAACAGCACACTGGAAAGAATTTCACTGCTAGAAGCACAATCAACAAGTTTAAGTATGCAAAATGAGTGCCAAAATCAGGTTTAATAAGAAAATAATTGCGCCACAGCAAAGTTTTTCCAATAAATTGTAAATAACTTGCCACTAAAAATAGTTTCCGACTCCTTGGACCCTATCCAATCACTTTTTGTTTGCTTCTCGTTGTGTTTTGGCTGCTTTGAAGTTTGTACTAAATGAAAATGTTTGTCTATCAATCTTTATGCATAAAATTTTATTTGACTACATTGTAATCTCCATTGCAGAGGCCATTGGTTACTAATATTTTGTTTCTAGAGTTTTACCACTCAATGAATTTGTATCATTAATTAGAATTTGTGTAAGAAATATCTAATTTTTAATCTATATAATATATATAGTATTATAATATTTATATATATATTTTTTTTAATAAAATAATATATAATGAATCCTACGTGTCCTGTTCCGGGGGGTCAACGTGTCCGAATCCGACACTCAAATCCCTGAATCCCGAATCCCCGTGTCAGGTAACTTAGTTTGAGACTATAATTTTTGTGCAATCCGAGATAATTTGAGGTTCTATTTTCTATGGATACAAGCTAGTCTGATACACATGATGATGCGAGGACAGTCCCTTGTGATGATGCGAATTTCAGAGATACTTGATGATTCAAGTTTCAGAGGGGTAGTCTTCTATGATAATACGAGTTTTAGAAGTACAAAGACATCTAAGGGCATGCATATGGCAGAATTGATTAACTATCTTTTGGACAAATCATGGCAAGGTTTGGAGGGTTGAATTGGCACTTTGATGACTAGTTGGTTTGACTTGGATATCTCTTCTTGACGAAGAATCTATAAGGAAAGGATTGATGGGTTTTTCCCCTTGTGGGTTTAGCCCTGGCCTCTGACCTAATCTTTGGTGTCTCTTGTCTCTTTTGTGCATTGTATTTGTGTAATTGCTTGATGACCTAATGAATGAAGTAAAAACTAAATACAAGATAGAAAGAGTCACAAGTAATTACCTTGTTTAGAAATTCTCTCTTGCATTGGAATTTCAACACCCACTACATGAAAAAACATGATTGCAATCATGTTTTTTCATGTATTCCACATTTTTCGTGTAGTAGGGTATATCAAAAGTATGCAACATAGGTACTCCTTGGATGCAAAATTAAATTTGCATCCAATGAGTGCTCCCACTCGAAATTTGAGTAAAATCATGGGATATAAGTTGAAAAAGTAGTTTTTTCTTTTTTCCCTCCAAAACTTGATGAGGTAATCTAATCTTATTTTATTATTTCCACTATTATTTTATAATATTCCTTAGGAGGTTCATTTAGACCTCAAAATTTCTCTAATGAGCCCTTGATCATGTCCCAAACTTTGGTGGGCGATGAACTACCCCATCCTTAAGGGGGTAATAACTGTTATATATTAGACAAAGAAAGCTCTCATTCCTTGAGCTACAAGCAGTAATACAAAGAAGAATCAAGAAAAGGTAAAAGGCGTTTGGAGGGGTGGAAAAACAAAGGCCGAGGTTACTCATGCATTCATGATTTCTCCCTCCTCACATCTATACACCCAGAATGAGGTACTCCATCATAGTCGGTCCCCTTGGCCGTGGTATTGGGCCATGAAGTCTTTTCCCCTTCGTTCCATAATTATTCACATGGCACCTATTGATTGAAGGGTGGACCAAGGACATATCACGTCCCCTTAGGGGTTGAAAACACCTAATAGGATTGTCTATTAACCACTCCTACCTATGGGGGTAACACCATTACATGACTAAGGCCCCAATTTTGGAAGAGAATTCTTATGTGAAGTGTTGATTTGCCCATTTCATTCAAGCTTGGTTCACTTGGATGCAATAATGATTAATGTACCCAATGGTGAAAGTTGCAGTGCTGGATATTGTGTGTAATTGGTAGGTGTTTCCTTCTATAGGTCTGGGCAACTTAACTGGGATCCAAGTCCTCCAAAGGGACATATTGACACCCACAAGTGATGCGTTGAGAGCCATGGGACTCGGAAAATTTGTAGAGCATCATTCGTATCCATGGGCACCTTCAACACCCACAAAGTTCTTGCACTTTGCCTTATAACATTTATGGGATGATGCACCAGAACCAACATGCCCCTAGTCGGCATAACAATATTACAAGGTAAGGCAGTTGATCCAGGGGCCCAAATGAGGTTTGTCTCATGCCTTGAGACATGGGAGGGCTAGCACCATCTTAGGTGCCCTCAATGTTGGATCAGAATCAGGCATTCACACCACCAGAAGACCCATGAGATCCATGTTTGTTCCCCAAGTCCAAAACTAGGGCCCACAAAGGATTTTGTCAGAGATCTAGGGATGAACCCCTAGAATATGATTTTAGAAGGCTTCTACACTTGTCATGGCAATCAAGGCCCCCAACACAAGCCTTAGAAGGGAATTTGCTAGCATGACGTCAGAAATTACTTCACTTCGTCTCACACGTGTGGAGATATTTATGTTTCTATGAGAGCTACAAGGTCGGCTTGTGACCTTGCTTGTAGTTTTCCCATTATTTTATTATTTCAGGGGCTTGTAAGCTAGAACAGGTTGTAGTAGGACACATAAATTAGAGAACATATTATTGTGATCCCTCATCATCATTGGAATTTTGGTCTCCTTAGAGGAACTCGCACTTGCTTTCTTGTGGATTTTTGGAGATCTTTGGATGCATTTTGATGTTTGGAGCTGATCTTGGATATTCTTTGCTGTAATTCTTTGGTATAATAGATGGAAATCTTGCATGTTATCTTGTAAGTGAATTTTATTGTTGAATATATATTTCTTGAATGTCTAATGTATGGAATTATTGATTCTAGGTTATGCTAAATTGTGCCATAATTTGTTGAAAATCAATTTTGAATGTTATCGAGATGAATGTTGCATGCATTACTCATACATAACATGTGACGAATTGTCATAGTGGTAAACTCCTAGTAGCTCTCCCATAAAATTCCATTTTTCCATTGAGTGGGCAAATGCTTGAAATTGATTGCTAGGGCATCAAATTTCGGCCTCCTTAGGAACAATTTTAGCTAATAATTGACATCCTTGACTCCATATTCCCAAGGGACAAGGCACTAGTCCAATCAATTGGTGATCATTCTCAAATTTTATCTGTATTTTCTCTCCCATAATTTAGCCCTTTCAAGACTAGGTTAGGAAACTAGTGCTTGGTGCGAATCCCTATGAAAGAGGAATTTTGCTGGTTGGAGAGACTAAACATCAAGAGGATAGTATTTGCCACAAAATCTATCCTTTTGGTGGGCATCCACTTCAATTTCATCCATAAATCTCCTTGCCCTAGTTTGTCGAAGAGGGAAACCATAGTTCTCCTTCCTTCAACTTAAGGGCTTCCTTGAAGGTTTCATGAGCCTTGGCATAGCTGGTATACATTGTAGGAAACTTTTCTCCTAGCCTTGACCTTTGGTTTCTCCAACACTCATCAAACTTATCAAACCCTAGGGCTTGTGCCCTCTTTTCTAGGTCTCATCATAGAAAGTGAATTGCTTCTTTATGAAACCTTGGACCAAAGTTGTGTCTTTCTTGAAGAGCTCCTAGAGAGATCATTTCACACATTAACCATAAAATATCCATCCTAAGTGATCTCTCTCCTACTTAGACTCCTCCCATCGGTGAAAATCCATAAGAAGTAGGGGATTTTGGCTGTGATGACAGTGGGCCATGTTGACCACTGGAGTGGCACCTGATGATTATATGAAGAGTCCATGCCCAAAGATGATCCAGAGGACACTTGTACCATCAGATATCATCAGTCAACAAAGTTTTTTAACTCTACTTCTATTTTCTCATCATCTTTCTTGTACCCAGATTCCACACCCTGCGGGGAATTGTAATAAGTGATACTAGTAATGATGAGTTTTGAGTATGTAACAGGCCTAGGATGTTGGGACTCGATCATCAAATGAGTACACCTTGGAGTTTTTTTTATCTAGTTAATTATCCTTTCTTTTTCAGAGGCAGATAATTTTATGCGTTTTTTCACTCACTTTTTACCCAAAGCCAAGGTGACAGTTTGAAAGTTGAGCCCCTAACACATCTTAGTGTCTAGAGTTGATGTATAGTACCATACTAGATCACACAAAAAAATTCGTGAAATTTGGTTAGGTCTAGGTAGTCATTTTTTATTTTTTTAGATTTCCCGCAGGTCAAAACTTGCAAATAAAATTGTACTTGTAATGTAATAAGTGATGTCTAGAGAAGTTGTATGGGGTATGAGTAATGAAATTTACACCTCTCACCCTCAACTTTTTACTATGACACACTTTAATGGGTTAAAAATGTGTTTTGAACCCTCAAAACCCAATTTTCCTAAGTTTAGTGGGAAATCTGGCAATTAATTAAGCAAAAAATTAAATAAATGGCAAAAAATAAATATCCACACATGCTAAATGTTGTGGAAATGAGGTGGAAAATTATGGGGGAGTTAAAGTGAAGTCCCAAGGTGATGTGGACTCTTAAAATCAAGGAAAGGACATGCTCAAATAAAATCGAATTTTTGGTATTAAAGGAGAACGTTGCTTACTTAGAAATTCGAATTTGTGAAGTTAACATTTGGGAGGTTTTGAGAGAATATTTGGTGGATATTTTTGTGGGAAATTGTTCCCACATGAGTTACCACCCATATACACTTGTCATTCTATCATAAAATTCAAATTTGGCACATAAGGGAAGAAAAAAATGATGTCCACTTGCCAAAATTCGATTTTTACACTTGGCATTGGAGCTCCATCCAACAAATTCGAATTTCTCTTTGGGATTGTCACCTCATGCCACTTGTTTAATCACTTATACATTGGGATTGGCTCCAGTGCCATTTGTCATTGTCATTCTTCATTGGGATTTGCTCCCAACTCTCTATATAATAGAGCCATGGGCTCTCACATTGTACAATGTAATACGAGCTATTGTGCTTGAGGAGACTTCGCGGGATTGTATTCACTACTTGCAATATAATACAACAGTCTTTGGGGTAAAGCATGATGGTGTTCTTCTCCTTGCATGTGTGGTAAACTCTTGACTTGTTGTTATGCTTCTATTTATTTCCTCATGTCATTATTTCTTTCATGCTTGTTTCAAGTTATGTTAGTATGCAGCTATCTCATATTAGCATAAGAATTAATTATTTGCTTTCGGAAAATAAATCTTTTAGTGGATAATAAATGTATCTCTAAGAATTCTTTTCACTGCACTTATTCAATTTCATGTCAATTTAATGATTGTGGTGAAGTTTTGCAGATGAATCATTATTTGGTCAAGCTTTTCAAGCGTGAGGGGAAATTCTCGGAGGAATCAACCCATTCTTGAAAAATATTCAAGGAGAACCCGCATGTTTTGAATTCCAAAGTCTCATCTATATCTTATTTGTGTCTTGCAAGGATTCTTTCAAGTTTCTTAAAGCTTTTATTTCTTGCATCAAAATATCAAACTTGGAAAAAATTATTTTTTACGTATTGTACTTCATTTATCAATATCTGACTATTCAAAGAGCTAAGTCATGGCTAGTCAAAGAGGAGAGCTTGCTCATACTCTTAGGCCTAGCCTCTTGTAGATTATTTTTGTAACATACTTTGTTGTCATCTTAGTCTAACATTTGAGTTATTTTTTGTATCCTTTTAAGCAAGATAGTTTCCATGCTTTGATTTGTAAACTTATTCATCTTGAAAGCATTTATAATATCTTGTGCTAACAATTTAGTGTTTCACTTTTCAGGTTTATTTTGGCTTTCCATATGAAAGCATTTCACTTCATTTTAAGCAAAATACAATTTCATTTCTTAAAGAGCAAATACTTGGAAGGCACTGGTTGTTTATGTATTTGATGCTTATCTTATGATGGTTATTGCTCATATCAATTTTTTGCTTATAAATCTTAAAGAGATAATCTATTTAACTCTAACGATTCTCCTAGAAACTCACATCGTTTTTAAATTAACTTTTCATTAGGGACCACCCCCCTTGGCTAACCTAGGAGATAGCTCAAACGGACAGAGTCAGGATTAGTGTGACAGCCCCTTCTCTGAGTTCCCTGCCACCAACCACACCTTGTGGGGTTGAAGGCTTTTCTCACTGGCTTGTAGGTAGGAGTAGGCGGCAGGGTCAACAGGCCATGTTACCCACCCAAAGTGGGTGACTCCTAGGAGAAATTTTCTCCTATTCATCTCCTCCAACCAACAACTAGTAGCCCTTGAGAGCCACTTTGTAGTTGATGTGATGTGTCATTCATATCTCCACCAGCTGCATCACTCATATGTCTCCTCGCCCATTTATCAAGAGCACATGTTGGAAGGTGGGATTTTGATCAAAAGGTACTTTATTCATTTTGTAAGCAGGTGCTTATGCCTGTTTGTATTTGGGAATTTTGGCATGGATTACAAGGTAAGTTGGAAGAAAGAAGGGTCTTGGTCATACTCTTGTTCCCTCACTTTAAATGGGGGTTTAATTCTCAATCCTAGCCTAGTCATGTTGGGTGTGCAGCCTGATTATCTTTTTTATTCAGAGGTATCACTGCATTGGACTTTAATTCCCGTAAAATTTGCGCTGCAAGGGGGGTCTAGGGGGGGCAACTGCTATCTTTGGGAGCCCCCTCGAAGCTAAAAGATAGATGTAAAATTGCCTTGTAAAATGTTGTAATTCCGTAGTCAATCTGGGCCATTCATTAGGCAGATATTTGACGATAGAGTTATGTTTAATTTAGGGTTTTTTTGCCCTAGAAGGCAACCCCTCAGTATATATGAAAGAATTGTATTGTGTCTATGTAGATCTGTATTCTGCATGAGAAAGAGAGAGGAGATTGTGTGAGAACAAAGAAGGAATTACAACAGATTTGCTGTAGGTTGTATCTCTTCAGTTTGTTGGATAATATAAAAGGAAGGATTGGCTATTTCCCGTGGACATAGCCTAAATTGGGTGAACCACGTATATCTGTGTCTCTCTTGTTTTAAGTGTTTTCTGTGTTTATATCTCTACAATATATTTTATGTGTTCCATTGCTTTGTAATATATAATTTTCTAACAAGTGGGAACTCCCCTAATGGCTCATGGATTTAGGAAGGGGCACTACTTGGTAAACCATGATTGAGATAGTGTAGCCCCATCTCTCCCTATTCCATACTTACCACTTTTCATCTTACATTATGATCCCCTACTCCACCTCCCGTCTTCGGGTCAATTGACCATTGGTTCTCTGGGATTTGGCACCCACACATCCTTATACCTAGATAGGGCTTAGAAATGCACCCTGAGAGGTTGATGCAGCTAAAAGAAAAAGAAAGGGCATATGATGGCCACAAGAAAAACAAAAACTGAATCAAAATGAAAAAGATGGTCGAGACTTACAAATTAGCATGTGGGCAAAAGCCAAACATGAGCTCTACCTCTATCATATGGCCATCACCCTTTTCCTAGGCCAATGTTGCCCTACCTCATAGAAGACAAGGAACCCTTTCGTGTCTCAACCCTTGATGGGTGATGAATTGCCCCATCCCAAAGGGGGTAATAACTACTATACATCATACAAAGCAAATTCTCATTCCTTGAGCTATGAGCAGTAATACAAGGAAAAGATCAAGAAAAAGTAAAGGAAATATACAGGGGTGGAAAAACAAAGGCCAAGGTAACTCATGCATCCACGATTGCTCCCTCCTCACATCTATACACCCAAGATGAGGTATTCTGTCATAGTTGGTCCTTTGACCATGGCACTTGGCCATGAAGTTCCTTCCCCTCCGTTCCATTATTATTCACATGGCACCTATCGACTAAACGATGGACTAAGGACATGTCACTTCCCTTTTGGGGTTGAGAACTCCTACTAGGGTCATCTATTAACCCCTCCTACCTAGGGAGGTAACACCATTATGTGACCAAGGCCCCAATTTTGGAAGAAAAGCCTCATATGAAGTGTTATATTGGCCATTTCTTTCAAGCTTGGTTCACTTAGAAGCAATAATGATTACTGTACCTGATGGTGAAAGTTGCAGCACTGGATATTGTGTGTAATTGGCAGGTGGTTCCATCTATAGGTCTGGGCAACTTAACTGGGGTCCAAGTCCTCTAGAGCGACATATTGACACCCATAGGTGATGCGTTGAAAGCTATGGGACTCCGGACAGTTATAGAGCATCATCCATAGCCATGGGCACCTTAAAAACCCACAACGTTCCTGCATTTGCTTCATTATTCATGGGATGATGCAGTTTGACCAGTATGCCCCCAGTCGGCTTAGCAGTAATTACATGGTCTGGCAGTTGATCCAAGGCCCATATGAGGTTTGTCCCATGCCTTGATACATGGGAGCGATAACACCATCTCCAGTGCCCTCAATGTTGGAGAGGAATCGGGCTTATTCATCACTTAGAGACCCATGAGGCCCAGTTTTGTGCCCCAAACCCACATTTGTGGGCTACAGGCTGATTTGCAGAGGGATCTAGGGGCCAACCCCTAGACCTTGATTTTCGGAGCCATCTACACATGTCATGGCACTAGAGGAGCTCAACGCATGCCCTAAAAGGGCTTATGACTATTAGAAATGAGAGAGATCAGAGTAAGTGATTACACACAACACCAAAACTCATTCTGATTTTATTGATCACATAAGACATTTACATATATAAGAATTTGATCACTGACTCCAACAAATTATGGCTAAGACATGACTCGACTCCAACTCATAACATAGGAATCAACAACTTCTAGACTAATGCCTAGGGACTCACAGTGACAACTACACATGACATGGAAGCATTACTTCCAACACCCTCCCTTAATGCTTACATGGAAAACACTGAAAACACATATTACAACAACAAATAAATCTTTGACTAACTAGTCTTCATCAGCACCCACATCCACTTTGGAATCTCGCAAACATTGCTCTTTCACCACCACATCTTCGAGTTGTTACTTGACCTCCATTTAAAATGTAACCGCCTTTGATCATCATTGACGAACTTTACAGGATCAACAATATTGACAGCTCGGCTCGTAGGGGCTTCCGCGATAAGAGCCATCAAGTAATGAACCATCCTATGCACCAACCACCATCTGTCGGATATTTCTCTTTCGGTTATCCATCAGTTCATAGGATGGAGGTCTGGATACTGAATGTGCTCAAAAGTCGATCAAACAACTTGACCTTAGACAAGAATTGATGTTTCAAACACCAGCGGTTCCAATTTAAGAACCACCATCCCTTTTTATAACCAAAATTACTAACACACAAGAATTGACGTTAAGGACACTAGGGCTTCCAGTTTAAGAACCATCAAGCCTTTTTATAACCAATAAAAAACATAAACACCAAAACCATCTCTCACACTTTTTATTTTTATTTTTAATAATAATAACCCTACTTTATTTATATACAAATATATCCTCTCACTACAATCTTGCACGCACGAACAAACACACAACCCAAAAGAAAACCTACAACGCTCTTGACAACAAAACCAGTTAACCATTCTCCACTAAATTCAAACTCTTCCCACAATAGTTGGAAATTTTCAACAACCCAGAAAATTCACAATCAAATAATGCATTAAGTGACATCCATCCTCTGTCCTCTATTGTTGTATCGATGGCTTCCATCCAATAGTGATCGAACTTATTGATGCAATACCCATCACCTCGTGTACTTCTAATGAGACCGAGATAATAGGAAGCATTGTTGCTTAAACGTGGAAAACTGTGGTTGTAATAAGTGCCACGGAATGAAAGAGTTTTGGCAAACATCTAGAGGGGAAGAAGTTGATGGAGATGTTGCAGGAGATTTAATCATTGTTGGCTTGGGCATTGCAGCAATAGAAGATTTTTCTCGTGAGTGAGACTCTGCCATTGAGGCTGAGCACATGGATTTGCCCATGCTACTTTAAACAACTTGACTCTTACTGCAATTTAGCTTGCAACACACGAATATTTCCCTCAATTGATTTGATCTGATGAATGTGAGCTCTTCCACCCGTGGAGCTTCACCTTAACACCTCCAACAAGTACGCCACCCCTCAACACAACAGATCTCTATACTTGCAATAGCAATAGAAACCAGCAAAGCACAACAATGTTCAATAGCATTCAACTGCATCGCAGTGTTTAACAACGTTCAACTGCATCGTCCCACGTCGAAGTTTGATCCTCAAAGTCTGACAGCATTGGCATGCTATCTCTTCGGTGTCTCTTACGCCTTCATGCTATCTCTAATCTGCTGCTCCTCAAACACTGATTGCATGGTACAAAATTCAAATCCTCATGCGGCACAAATCACAGCAAGGAGACCCAAAAAACAAACTTGCCATAGCAAGGATCTGTGACTTTGCTGACGGTGGAACCCTTGGATCTTGAATCCTGTGCAGATCTTGGTCCTTTTTATGTTAGGGTGACAGCTATAAGTAGATTTGCGACTTTTAATAGGAACAACTTTGCACCATTGCATCGGCTCCTCACAACGCTTAGATTCAGCGTTCAACCAATCAATGATTGTTCCAAAAATCGTTCCAAAAAACATATCTTAGCACAATGAACCATGCACACGCTGTTTAATTGATCACTCCACACAAATCCAAGATCTCGATCCTCATTGGCTCTGATACCATATTAGAAATGAGAGAGATCAGAGAAAGTGATTACACACAACACCAAAACACATTCTGATTTTATTGATCACATAAGACATTTACATATATTAGAATTTGATCACTGACTCCAAAAAATTATGAGTCATGACTCAGACATGACTCGACTCCAACTCATAACATAGGAATCAACAACTTCTAGACTAACAACTAGGGACTCACAGTGACAACTACACATGACATAGAAACATTACTTGCCCTCTACACATGTAATGGCACCAGAGGAGCTCAACGCATGCCCTAAAAGGGCTTATGACAATATGAGATCAACATTTCGGCCCTCTTGTTGGAGATTTTACTATGTTTCACATTAGCTACAAGGTTGACTTATGACCTTGATTGTAGTTTGCCCATTATTTTACGATTTGAGGGCTTTGTAGGCTAAAATAGGAGTTAGTAACACATGTATATAATGGAGATCAATCATTTGTGATCTCTCATCATCTTCACTCTTGAAAATTCGGCCTCATTGAGGAATTCAGCCTCTCTAGAGGAATCATACTTGTTCTCTTATGGATGTTTTGGATCTATTGGATGCATTTTGACATTTGGAGTTTATTCTTGGATATTTCTTGGAGCTATTCTTTGGCATAATGGAAGGAATTCTTGCATGTTTTCTTGTAAGTGTGCTTTATTGTTGAATATCTATTTTTCTATGTCTAATGTATGAAATTATTGATGCAAGATCATGGTAAATTATGCCCTAATTTGTTGAGTATTAATTGAATTACTATCTAGATGAATATTGCATACATTATTCATGTATAACATGTGATGAATAGTCCTAGTGGTGAACTCTTTGAAGATCTCCCATAAAAATCCATTTATCCATTGAGAGGGTAAATGCTAGAAATTTGCTTTGCTAGGGCATCAAATTTTGGCCTCCTTAGAAACAATCTTAGCTACCTAAATCATCTTAGACTTCATTCTCCCAATGAGCAAGGAATTGGTCTAATAGGTTGGTGATCAATATTATTTTTTGTCCATTTTTTCTCTCTGAAATTTCAATCCTTTCAAGGCTAGAGAAGAGAGTTAGGGCTTGGTGCGAATTTCTAGGAAGGAAGGATTTTGGTGGTTGGAAAGCCTAAACAGCAAGAGGGTAGGGTTTCCCAGAAAAACTACCAATTTGGTGGGCATCCACTCCAATTTCATCCATAAATGTTTTTGCCCTAGGTGTTTGCCCTAAGAGAGAAACCCTAGTTTTTCTTCCCTCAACTTGAGGACTACATTAAAGGGTTTCATGAGTCTTGGTTTAGCTAACATACGTCGTAAGAAACCTTTTATCCTTGTCTTGACCTTGAGTTGCTCCAACACTAGTCATATCTACCAAATCTAAGTCTTGTGCCCTTGTTTCTAAGACTCTTCATTGAAAGTGAATTGCTTCCTTGTGAAACCTTGAACCCAATGTTTCACGATCCTTCCCCCTCCCACCCCCCCCAAGGATCCAAGGCCGGAACCACAGATCCAAAAATCGGATCCACAGTTCCATCATTTTGAGACGATTCCTAGAAATCTGGAACCACACGAGCCCAATCCGTGGTTCTGGATTCCCAATCCGTGGATCTGGAAAAGGATCTGTCATGGATCCGTGGAGGTTTGGGCACGGATCCACGCAGATCGCCAGCGGATCTAGAGGGAGATGGGCGATTCCACGAGGTTCTATTTTTCTTTTCTTTTTTTCCTTTGACTTAAGTTGGGTAGGGGCTTCTCGGACACTCTCAAGGTGCTCCCTTGATGCTTCCTAGATGATCCCTCATGGTAATGTTAAATTCTTAAAGTAAAAGTGACATTCTCCTTTCTCTTTCATTTTCATCCTTTTACTTAAATTTTTAACATTACCATGAAATGACTTGGGATGTTTGAGACTGGTTCCAACCTCATCTGACTTCATATGGAGAAAATAGAATTTCACATCCTATTCAAAATTCAATAGACTTAATAGTTTTTAGGAATTCAGGATCAATGAGATTGTGGCATTTCATTAGATTATATCATATATGAGGGTATGTGATTGGCATTTAATCAAGAGCACCAAGCCCTATATGTGCTCATGTACCCTAGTGTTGGTGGTGTTAATTGTTGAACTCCTTTGTCATGGCCTTAGCAAAAAATTACCTTTCAATCAAGTCAAAATCATTGATCAAGCATGTGAAGCTTTTTCCACCATATTTTAAGGCTTGGATTAGGTAGTTTGATCAAAATTGGGGAATGTTGACTAATATCCCTAGACAATTGAGGTAGAGGCAAAGGCAAGACAAGAAGAGAAGAATCTAGATTCTAGATGGTTGATGCTCGAATAATATATCATTAATGTACAATGGATGTCATATCTATCTTGATTTATGTACACATATGCATGTTTTCATATCTTACACAACTAAATTGGTATTTTGGATGTTTTTTTTTTAATATAAATGCAAAAAATATAAATAAATAAATATATATATATATATATATATATATATATATATATATATACAGTAGACGCTTCACTTCCTAGATTTTTGGGAAATGACGCTTCCGCATATCCGCTTCCAAAAAACGTCTCCGCTTCATGCAACATTGCTTGAACCTAAATTGTGTCTTTCTTGAAGACCTCCAAGCGAGATCATTCGCATATTAACCCTGGAATACCTATTATAATTGATCTCTTTATTACCGAGTCTCCTCCCATCAGTGAAAGTCCGTAAAGAGTAGGGGGTTTTGGCTATGGTGACAATGGGCCACTACCCCATTGTTGATTCTTGGTCTAGTTTACACATTGTAGGGTTTCCCTCTCCAAACCCTGCTAGATTTTGCAGTAACCGACACTAACCCATTGTTGCTTCTTGGCCTAGCTTATGCTTTGTAGGTTTTGCTCTCCAAGGCCTGCTAGTTTTTGCAGCAACAAACTCGAATGCCTTAAAGGAGGTCCCACTAGACTAGGGTCAAAAACTAACGTCCCTGGTAAAGTGAGAGAATAGGTTTACAGTCAAGATCTTTCAATCATTCAGATCATCCCTTAATTCATGTTAGAAAGCCCAAAACATTAAGTAAAAGCACATTATTGCAAAATGGTTAAAGTACTTGCCAAGTGATGATCCACCTTCCTTCGAGAGGAATGCCAAATGGTGAGAGGTGTATGACCAGTGCAAATGGTGGAGGATCATGGCATATCATCATGTACTGAGCAATGTAGAGTTGTTGGCTGTCCAAAGGAGAAAAACGTCGTCCTATCGGGTTACCCACTTTTGGGTGGGTAACAAGGCCTGTTATGAAATAAATAAATATCCTCAACTTCCAGCTTGAGGGGTTGGTCATCCAACATGAAAGCATCATGGTCAGGGCTCCAATAGCCAATCAAAGTTTGCAGGAGGCTCTTTGGTAGATGCATGTTGGCCATTCTAAAAAACTTCAAAAGGCCACAATCACAAAGGGCATTTAGTGCCTCTGGCTCATTTAGCACTTCATTGTCCATGTCCTCATGCTCTCTTTCTCTCCATGTAATCAACATTTTGCCCAAAGAGCAATTTTTTATGTCAAATTTCAAATTTATTTATTGTAGCATGTGCACAAGTTGTTTTTATTAGGAACAGGTATGTATATATGTACCTTTCCTTTAGGAAAAAAGAATATACGTATGCATATATGTGCCCCGCTAAGTAACCTGACACGTGGATTCAAGATTCGTCGGATACGGGGATTCGAGTGTTAGAGTCAGACACGTTGACCCCCCAAAACAAGACACGTTCAGATACGTTATATATATATATATGATATTTCTTACACAAATTCTCATTCATGATACAAATTCATTGATTTCAAACATAGATCTTCATCTAGATGTAAGTTTTACTGTTTACAAAGTAAGTTAGTAACATTATAGCATGCATACTACATACAAAATTCAAATACATGTCACATAAATGGTAAATCAATGAATCATAAATTCTAAATTCATAAATGATAAATCATAATACATATTCAATTCATCAATGATCCAATTGGAGAAAGACAAGATAGTAAGATAAAGACACTGACAATGGTAGTTTTCTCATTAAGTCATCAAAATCAAAATGTGTTACATAGGTATGCAATGCCAATGGAAAATAGAAATAGAAAATACAAAACAACTACAAGTATATAAGCCTCAAGGTAGTAGGTAGCTCATGACTCATGAGCCATCAATCCTCACAGTCATCATCAAAATCAACGTCATTGTCCTCATCATCATGGTCACCACTACTCTCCTCGGAAGCCTCCTCCTCCCCCGTATCCAAAGTCATCTCTGCATTTGTTGTTGTGGAGGATGACCCGTCTACAGTATCACCATCCAGTGATGATAATATCGGCGATATTCATAAATATCGCGCTATTTCAGGCGAGCCGAAATATCGGCAGGAAAAAATCGCGATATTTTATGGGTTTTAAAATCGCGCGATAAATCCGAGAAATCGGCGATAAATCGGCAAATATCGCGATATTTAGGAATATATTGCGGGAGGTTGTGCTATATAAGCGATTTCGTGGGGTTTTTTGTTTTTCATTTCAGTTTTTTGCTGCCGAGGGTTTCCGTTTACCTGCCCACGACTCTGCCAATGCCCGTTTACCTGCCCACAAGGGTTTCCGTTTAGCTGCGGATGCCCACGACTCTGCCGGTGCCCGACTCCAACTCTCCAGCAATTATCTGGATTCAACCAGGTTCGATGCTGCATTTTCTTTCTCGCTAATAACAGTCCAACTTTATCAAAAATAATCTAGTGTATTTATTCTCTAGTGTCAACGATTATATTTGAGTCATATATATTATATGCAGAGAAGGCAAACCTTGCAAGCAACAATATTTCAGCTTTAACAGCGTGGATACGGGAATTTGCATAGAGTGCAGCTGATCAAAGCACCTTCAATTTCCACAATAGTGTTTCTCTTGGTACGATATCTGATAATGTCTGGGAATACAATAGACATCAAGATCTAAATACAGTCTACTGCTCACAAATTGTTTTCTTGACTAATAATATGTTAAGTTGTTAACCATTAACATTTAAAACTTTTACATCTAAATGATAATCGTGAATCATTCTAGGGCACAGAAATAATTTTTATAGTAGCAGAAAAATCATTGGAAATGGATCGACTATGGATCGACTAGTAAAAGAGTGAGTTTTGTCTGTCTAAAATTTCAATTTTTTCAATAGGTCCTGGTCAACATCTAAGAGCATTTTGTAAATGAGGAACATGATACCTGTAAGCCCTATTGAGGCAAGTATATCCCTATTAATTTTTCATAAGCCATATAGTCTTTTAGGTAAAAATCTCATATTTGTAACTTCAAAAGGAAAGACGAACGAAAATTAAAAAGGCCCAACAAGAAAAGCAATCTTAGTAATATGGCTCATAATGAAAGCATATATACTCCAATAACTACACAAAAATATGCCCGACATGGCACACTTGTTGAGTAAAAAGCTAATGAGATCAACATCAAGAAAGGTAAGTTTTAGGAAAATTTAGTGACGAATATGATGACAATGATTGACTAGCTCACGCATATCAAAACATTTACTTTTTTATTCCAGTCAACTATCTTATGAATCCCCTCGACTAGATAGATTAAAGATGAGTCATACTCATGCTACTCAATGATAGTGACAGAACATAATTTATCTGTTAACAGAAGAGGAACTATACTTATATCAAGTTTTGTTTAATCTGCAGAATGAGACAAGTTCAGGTTTATTAGCAACCTCGAAAACAAGTTCAAATACACATCAACATCAATGATGCAATAGAACATAGTTTATCTGTTAACTGTAAGGGGAAGTATACTCATCAAGTTTTGTTTAATCTGCAGACAAAAGTTAAAACTTACAGCAAATATTTAATAAACATTAACAGAATAGACTTTAAGAATGGGAGATCATGAACTGTTGAATTTGAACCCAAACTCAAATAAATTACACCTACAGCAGTACCTCATTAAACTGTTTGACAGAAGACCTCACTAGGAAACTAAAATGGAAAGATCAAAGTTTCAAACCCTTTCTTACAGGCATCAAGATTCAAGCCCTGTCTATGTAATTAAATTATTAATTGACTTATGCATTCTTTGTCATTAACTTATTTGAATTTTGTAATTTAGTATTACAGTTAATTATTATTTATTAAGTTACTAATTCCAATTTTTTTTTGGTGCTATAGGTTTCCTTTTGAGTTAGCCCCACTACAAATTTACAAAATACAAATATGCCGAAAGCCTTGGACCCATTTTGGGAGTATGGGACCCCTGATGGTGGGAGTCGGGCAAATCTATCATGCAAATTGTGTGGGACTAGGATGACAAGCGGGGTTACGCGATTGAAATACCATCTCGCTAAACTGCCTGGACATGATGTTGGGCTTTGTACAGTTTCTAGTGCGGAGCTTGTACAAAAAGCTTTTGAGGCAATTGAAGAAAAGGACAAAAAGAAGGAAGAGGCGGAAAGAAACAAATCTGAACGTGCAGGTAGATCTTTCAGGATATCTTCTCCTGATTTTGGTGTTGAGGATATTGGATTTGGGCCTAGTGGGAGGGGCTCCACAACTAGCACACCATCACATGGTACTCCTAGTGTAAGTGCGAGGTCATCATTTTTTGTTCCACGAACAGGACCTGGAGCACAACCTGGCATAAAATCACTTGTTAAAAAGAAGGAGAAGCAAGAAGCAGATAGAGTCGTGGGGAGGTGTATTTTTTGGAGCGACTTACCTCTCAGCATCACAAAAACCAATCCATATTGGCAACCAATGTGTGATGCTATTGCTGTTGTGGGCCCAGGGTACAAAAGTGCCACATATGAGGAGTTGCGGGGGCC